>JAEIFP010000161.1:0-26638 GCA_018903935.1 Drosophila insularis | reverse complement strand
GTGGAATCCACTCCCTCTAGTACTGGTAACTAGTTCGTAGCTGGTAAAATCACTACTTACTAGGGTACTACTTGCTTTAAACTGTTCGACAGAGTCTTCCATAACAGATACTATAACTACAGGAATATCTCCTTCAATATAACAATAATTCTCAGGTTCCTTTTGCATTAATTTGCTACCTTTGAAAATTATACATTTATTACTCTTGACGGGGTGTGATCTTGGTAAGACTGGTGAAAACTTCTCTTCGTCTATTCTCCTGTGTATTTGCTCTAAAATTTTTGTTGGCTTTCGAACGTAACTTTTAATATGTTGTAAATAATTCTCGAAAGCATATGCAGAACCGTTTACTGGATCGCCCACCTGCTCCACCGTTTGTTGAACATGGAGTAAACTATGGACGTTATATGATACGCTATTTTCACCAAATATAATTGGAAAATTTTCCACAAAAAGTTGCAACATGCGCTGACAGGTTCCCAAATTTGATTTTCTGTGGAATGGGCAGCACAACATTCTATTCGCGCAATGCAGTAACTTAAACTCATAGTACTGGTCGTCAGATAGTTCATTTTTTAGTACGGAAATTCCTGTGTATAGTAAAAATTGCCTAATAATAATTTTTTGTTTATTTGACGATAGTCAATCACTAATCGCCATTTCTTTACATCTGAAGTCGGAGAGGATTTTTTGGGGACAAGTAATAATGGGCTATTATATTCAGATACAGAAGGTTCGACTATTCCGTCAGTTATCAATTTACCGACTTGCTTCTGTATCTCGTTCACCTGACTGTGTGGGCTTCGATAATTTTTGACATACACTGGTTCATCATCCTTTAATCTCAGTTTCTGTTTGTAGAAATTATTTGTAGTGATTGGTTCTGTTTCCAATCCGAATATATCGCTGTATTTGGTGCATAAGCTTGAGAGCTGTGACCTAAATTGTGAAGGAAAGTTCTTTGATAGTTGAGATAATACACACTTTTCTCTAGTTTCATTATTAGTTTTGACTACTTCGTAGTTCGAAAGTGATTCATATGTCAAGTTATTTGTATTGACTACTTGATCTCTATTTGTAGTATTAAGTAGTCTTATGAATGCATTTTTTGTTGTTGCTATTGTACTAGCTATGTAAATACCATCTTTAATTTCCTGGTTTGGAATCAGTACACTGTCTTCTTGGGAATTTAATTGAATGTTTCTAATAACTTGGGATCTTGCTACTAACAGTATTGAGTTGTTGCCAGAACTGTATGTTATTGGTACATAAATTGGATATTTAAGGTTATCGGGTCTGATTATAAACCAATCTTCAGACGGCTTGAAATCTAATTGACAGTGGTATTTCTTTATGAAGTCGATTCCTAATATGCCATCGCATGGAATAGGGAAATGTAAATCCACGATATGAAAGTCGTGTTGGATTATATATTTAGTTGTCTGTATCTCAATAGAGGTTAAACCTTTTGATTTTGTTACCTCCTGACTTATTCCTTTTATGTCTATTATATAGTTAACGTTTATGTCATGATAGACATCAGAATTTTCTTTGACTATTGAAATGTCTGCACCTGTGTCTACTAGAAAAACCAGTTCTTTTCCTGTGGATACGTTAGCAAAAGTGACAAATATATTCCGACTGAGATTAACTGCATGAACCATTACATTTTCTACTGTTGGGCACTTAAAGGGGCTTGAGAGTTTCCCGATGCATTTTGGGCTATTCTCACGTTGTTATTGTTATTGTGGCCTCGATTTGAGTTACCATGTCCTCGATTATTTGACCTCTTCCATTATTATTATAGTTGGTACCATTGTAGTTGTTGTGATTATTATTACGACCACGATAGTTACCTCTGAAATTTCCACGTCCGAGGTTTCCACCATGCTGAGGATAATTTCCATAATAAAGGACAGTATTTGGTTGTCCAGTTGCTTCCGTGCAACTGTTTACGAATTTGGATATGGCATCATTCATGGTGTTGAAGGTACCAGCCTGCATGACAAGTTTTACCTTATCAATTGCGCAATTCTTCGTCATTGCCTTAACTGCAAACTGTGTAGAACAACTTCCGTCCGTTATGTACGCACTTTCTAGAGCTTTTGTCATCTGCTCAACCTCTGAAGTATATTGGTTAGCTGTTTTGTTGCGTTGTTGTAGATTCATCAGCTTAGCTGATAATACTTCTACAGTTTTGCCTTGGACATTGCTTCTTAGTCCGGAAATGACTTCTGATATAGTTGTCTCATTTCCGACTAGGTTTCTGGCGAAACCTTTTAGCTTTGTTTTTATTATTGAAATAGCTAATTGTTCGTGTTCGCCTTTTATTGATTCTATAATTTCCAATGCATCGAGAAAACTTGTTAAGTTCTCTGCTTTACCATCAAATACTGGTATAAGCTTTGATGCAGTGTTGATAAAATCAGTATTTGACTGTGCCATTGTAATCAATTTCTTTTCAACTACACTCGAGCTAGTGTCTGAATCTGTAGAATCGTCCAAATCAGACATTAATATATATAACAATATAACAATAATTCTCAGGTTCCTTTTGCATTAATTTGCTACCTTTGAAAATTATACATTTATTACTCTTGACGGGGTGTGATCTTGGTAAGACTGGTGAAAACTTCTCTTCGTCTATTCTCCTGTGTATTTGCTCTAAAATTTTTGTTGGCTTTCGAACGTAACTTTTAATATGTTGTAAATAATTCTCGAAAGCATATGCAGAACCGTTTACTGGATCGCCCACCTGCTCCACCGTTTGTTGAACATGGAGTAAACTATGGACGTTATATGATACGCTATTTTCACCAAATATAATTGGAAAATTTTCCACAAAAAGTTGCAACATGCGCTGACAGGTTCCCAAATTTGATTTTCTGTGGAATGGGCAGCACAACATTCTATTCGCGCAATGCAGTAACTTAAACTCATAGTACTGGTCGTCAGATAGTTCATTTTTTAGTACGGAAATTCCTGTGTATAGTAAAAATTGCCTAAATTCTGTCGCTTTCCATTTTGACAGTTCATTTAGGCATCTAGGCTTTCTTACAAAATCTCTTGGCATTTTTTTGCGTAAGTCAATTAATTTTTGCGATATATTATTTTTTTTTTCTTTCATTAATTTATTACAAGACTTGTTATTAACTAATCTGTCAGGAAATTTACGCATGACTCCTAAATCGATTAAATGCATACAATCCAATGGAATTTGGGTAACCATTTTAACATTTAGCGTTTCAAAAGGTGTAGTTTTTGTCAAATAGTGCTTTGAGTGGTGATCGGAATATTTTCTATCTTTGAAGTCCTCGTCTGTTATTAAGTCTCCACTTTCTGTTTTGTATGTTAATACACCATTTATTTTTTTACCGACTTGTGTACATTTCGAACATCCGTGCGATGATGTATGTCCAGGAGTCCCACTGACGTAAGCCCTAGCTGGAGCATCACAAACAATGGCCCTAAGTTGTACTTCTAAGTGCTTTTCGTCTATTTTAATTCCATTTTCCATCAAATCCTTTAACTCGCAAGTAAATTGGCTTAGAAATTCATCACAACTATAGGGCTTGGACTTCCCCAAATATATTCCAGCAGGAAGTACCGGTAAATTTGGAATGTATGTCAATTTTATTAAAATGGGCCAAAGTTGTGAATTGGAACTTTTGAACAGAGGAATGCCATCAATATTTATGTCCATAATTAATTTGTTGTCATTACAATAAGTTGAGGACAAAAGTTAATTAATTTGATTTTTTATGCCTATATGTAAATAAAGACCTCCACCAATACGTGTTATTTTTGGCGAACTATATTTGTAGAATGGAACGACATCCAAATTATGGCTTTTTAATATTTTCACTAAGTCAATCGCGCAATCACGCGTCGGCCTATGCTTAAGGAACAACAATTTTAACTGTTCATTTAAATTATTAATTTCTTTTTCTTCGATTTTATTATTTATGCCACTGTCAATGTCTATCACATTTAATACTTCCTCAACTTCTTCGATTTCTTTTTCTTTCTTTTTTTTTTTTCTTCTCCCTTTTCTAATGTCGCGGCACAATTTAATTTGTTTATATATTTGGCTTTCTGCTCCTGTTTAAGCCTTCTTAAATGCCTTTCACTATACATATTGTTTTGATTGTAATTTGTTTAAACCTTCTTCGAATATTTACGATTGTTGCTGCTTCAGAACTTCACTTGCAATGCTTGATTGCATTTGGTCAACCGGCGAACGCAGCAGCCTTGTAGAAAGAGTAGCATAAACGAAAAGAAACGGTACTTCCATAACAATTGTTTTTGTAAATTACGAAAGAAACAGCGACAGAAACCAAAGATTGTTTTTTTACTTTACCTATGCGCTATTCGCAAAACACCAAAAATATATGTATGTGATGATACTACCGTTTTTTTTCGTTTATGTTTTCTGTCGTTTCGTGCTCGGTGGTTCTACGTTCGCTTACCATAGGGTTAGTCAAGTAAGTACCCATGTTAGGACTATTGGGGAAGGTAGAACTGTTTTTTTTCGTTTATGTTTTCTGCCGTTTCGTGCATATACTTTGTTGCTCGGTGGTTCTACTTTCGCTTACCATAGGGTCAGTCAAGTAAGTACCCATGTTACGACTATTGGGGAAGGTAGAACTGTTTTTTTTTTCGTTTATGTTTTCTGCCGTTTCGTGCATATAATTTGTTGCTCGGTGGTTCTACGTTCGCTTACCATAGGGTTAGTCAAGTAAGTACCCATGTTAGGACTATTGGGGAAGGTAGAACTGTTTTTTTTTTTCGTTTATGTTTTCTGCCGTTTCGTGCATATACTTTGTTGCTCGGTGGTTCGGCGTTCGCTTACCATAGGGTCAGCCAAGTAAGTACCCATGTATGGACTAGTGGGGAAGGTAGTTCAACTATTGTCAATTGCCACCTCCAGTACTACAGGGCTGATTTAACGTCTACTAGACCCATTATGGTTTTGTTAAAATTATAATTAGAATTATGATTATTATCTATTTCCTCACTATTGTTTTATATTTAATTAAAATATGTGTGGATTATCCTCTGCATCCTCTGCGTCAGCTGGTCGTCGCCGGTTGGCTTCACTGACGCTCCTTCGCAGGCGAAAGTGGCGGTTTGCCCCTCTCACTGTTGATCTGCTGCTGTTGTCCTGGGCCTATGGGCTCAGGCGGGGCCGGTGCTGGTCTTCGCACAGGTCTTCGGCTTCATGCATGCGGAATTGCATGCCGCAGAGTTGAGAGGTCCGGGGCAGTCGGTCGGGCAGACTTCTGGTTGTTTCGGCAGTGGCTTGGGAATATTCGGTTTTGTTAAGGTTTTTTGTTTTATAACTTTTATCTGATGTGCTGAGTGAGTTGTGACTTGTGGTACTCTATTTTGGAGGGTCTCTTTTAAAAATTCAAGCTCATTATAAAGTTTTTGCGCCGTCGTCCATGCGGGCGGTGTTGATTGAGCAAATAGCAGCCACTTTATGTGTGCTATTCTTTTGTTAATTTTGTTTTTCTGACCTCCACGTACTATCACGCACACTCTACTCACTCAGACGTTTTTTTTGTATATCCTCTTGGTATAGTTGCCACAATCCTCCCGATACGCTGCTCCTTGTGACTCTGGTCCCGGTCGCCATGTATTATCAGTAGGTATTGATTGATTGAATGTCTTTTATTGTATGAATTTGGTTCTCTTAGCTAAAGGCTTGCTAGCTGTCGGCGCAGCGGCAGAGCAGCCGTTTTATATAAACATTATATATAAGTAAAGTAACAATATGTAAGACGGGCAGAGAGTGTGAGTTATGCATGCACATATGTATATTAGCGGTCAGTATGGGAAACATGCTGACCCGGCTCTAAGCGATGAATGCAATGAGTGGATATCATATTACGTTTGCACTTGAAATGTGTGCAAAAACTTGGCACGCTGTCGCTGAGTGACAAAGACAATGCCCTATGCATATTCGGCTAACAAAGTGTTGCCGCTCAATATTTATGTTGAGTAATAAGAACTCGTATAGACATACACTATACTACAGTTTCTTGTCGGGGGAATCTGTGAAATATTACTGGTTACACCTCACAAAAAATACTTCTAAAATGCTTCAGTCTTACCGTTAGGATAGTGTAAAACAGATGTGTAATATGGTTTCCATTCTCTTCTGCAACCAAGCATTTTTAACAATACCTTCCGCCACAAAATCCGGTCCCGCTTGGTCCACATCAGGAATTGAATGGTTCATTCGGTACATTATTTGCACATGCTAAATATATCACAAACTATAAAAAACTTTGTGTGTATAAATTTCGTTACTAACCACTTACTTTGCTTGTGCTTAAAAGAAAAAGAAGTGTAAAAGTGTTTATCCGAAAAATGTACTTTTAACTCGTAACAGTCCGAAAGGTATTAAATTAAGGAAGAAACTGACTAGAATCCAGAACGAGAACAGGTACCTTATCAAAAAATGGGAGCTGTTAAGACCTGGGGAGAGTTAAGACCTTCTAGATTAATTTTATCGATTAGTGATGTGCTTCTTGTGCTAGCGATGGCGAAATCACGATAGTCTACGATAATCGTAAATCGATAAGAAATAATCGAAAATCGGTTAGACGCCAACTAGACGAAAATTTATTTGTGTAAGTTCAAAAGAAAGCGATTATAGCAGGACATTATCCTTGGTTCATGGAAAAGAAAATGGGTTAAAAAAAAAGTGTTTTTGAAAAAGACAGAATGTTTTCATACTCATTGATGATTTAAATTTCTTATATTCACTATAAATATAAAAATTTAATTTAACTTCAATAGTGAAAAATCATAATAGTTTTTATAATGTATAACTGGACCGTTAATTGACGTGAAATTTCGTGAAAAAAATAAGACAAAAAATGCGCTCGCTTTCATATGTAATTTTCGACTATATCCTTTATATTTCTTTTTTCAATAACGAGGCGGAGCAGGCGAATTCGCTCCATGCGACTCTCACGCTCTCGGCGACCCCAACTCCAACATCAAACATTAAACAACGACACGAACAATACACTAGCGCTCATCTGCACTAACACCGGCCCCCTTGGATGACTACAAGGCTTTCAAAAAATCGGCAAGGGTGCCAATTTGTGGATCGTTCTTTTTTAGATCGACCCTTGGAAAGTTTTAACGTCGACGACCCTGATTGAGCCGTCCGGCGCGACGATTGTAGGCACCATTGGGTGTCCGCTCACGCCACTTAGCTCTTGTTTGGAGCCCTTGTACATACCCCCGGGACCATCGCTGCCAGAACGCCCGCCACTAGCACCGTCTCCATCTCCTCTCATCATCCAGCAGCTCCCTGCTCGCTTCGACAAAGCTGATCGCGTCGTCGCAGTCGACCACTCGGGGTATTCCTGTCCGTCCGATGAACCTTTGGAAAGTGTGACGAGTCACATTTCCATGGCGGCTTAAACTACGCCCATGTGGGGCCCCTCTGTATTATTACTATTATTCTTCATACGCCCATGGAGGGCACATTAAATACCTCAACATAAAAAATTAACTGTAGTTCTTTCTTCTAATAGCTAATGCTTGCGATCGACGCCTCCCTCTCTTTCTAGCTACCGTCTTGATGCGGCGCAGCGTCGACGCGTTGCGGAGAGAACAACCTCCCGACAGCGGACGCTGCGCTGCATGCCGACGCCAAAGAGCCCATGACAAAATTGAAAGTGAGAGAGGGAGACGGCGATCGTGACACGTGCCAAAGCACAAGACACATCGAATGTTTTCACCGTTAGGACATAAGTAGGCAGAACAAGGGTGGGTTTCGACAGCGAATTAGAATGAGTTGAAAATCACTTCGCCAGTAGCCACGGGAGTAATGAGTCACATTGTGAAACAGTGAGTGCAAAACAACAAGTGTAACCAAGTAAAACCAAGACTAGAGACCGAGTACCAGCGAGAGATCCTTCAGGAATAGCAGGTGAGCCCATGACCAAAGTTCCCCTTTATTTTTACTCGAGTGCGGTAGGGACCCAGATTTCCAAATATGTTTAGGATTAATTAATTATTAATAAACATTACAACATGAATATTTAACCTAACCCGGCATTATTTCTTTATTCGGCACTGAATTTTTGTATACCCTTTCCCTTCCCTTCTCTTTGGCCACTTAACCATTTGAGTGGAGCCGAAGGACCAGCGGACTTCGGCAGGATGAGTTATTCTCCTGCAGACGAAGTCAGTCGCTGGTCTCCAGGCTCAGTCACTCAAGGTGAGGAGGCAACGGATCTTGGCCAAGCGGCAGACGAGATCAGTCGTTGCAGTTCCTCTTCACCATCCCTTTCCCATAACCACATTAACATTCCCTTTCCCGCGTCCCTTTCCCGTCCAAGAGGCAACGGATCTTGGCCAAGCGGGCTTCGCTTGGCAGACGAGATCAGTCGTTGCTAATCCTCTTGGACTCTCCTCCTACTCCTTTCCCTTCCCTTTTTCCCCTTTTCATGTGGTCTCAGTCCCAAATCTTAATACTCATCAAGGTCTCCAGATCAAATAAATGTTCTGTAGACTGGACTCTGGGACTGAGAATTGTACCCCAGCCAAAGCTTCCTTACAGATGGCGCCCGAGCAGGGACCTTGATGAGTTTTATGAGGGAAATATTAAAATATATATATATATGTTTGTACATTAATATATATGTATATATATATAGATGCATATATATATAAATATACGAGTCCACACGAGAGTGAAAATTTTTACATGTATGCATATTCATCAATATATATCGGAGTCAACTCAGAATTAAACATACTTATTTTTTATATATATATATATGTGTATTTGTGGTAAGGGTATTTAAAGACTGTGCAAGAGACAGTTACATGCGAGAAAGAGACAGAGACACACGAGCGGCCAGTAAGAATGAGGATAGACAATTCACCGTTTGATTCGGGGCGTGTGTGTGAGCTACGCTTACACACAGCTTTGGTCCAACCGTTTTTTTGTCATTCCTTCATTCACACTGATTTGCAAGTACAGTCGCACGTTGGGTTTCGTTTTAGCGTTTTTTTTTATTGTGAAAAAAAGAAAGAGAAAAGAGTTTTCAAAATGCGCGTGTGTGTGTGAAAAAAAAACGATGATGCTCGTGTGCAGTGGCTCTCACATGCGTGATACCGCATCCGATCGCTTGAGTGTGTATGAGTGTCAGTCTTGTGTATGTGTGCGCTCACGATCCGAATTGTAGAGATTAGCCTGAAGGGTAAATGTGTGACGTCACACATTTCCTCCAGGGCAGAGGAATTGCTGGTTCATTCGTGACGTACATATGCGTGAAGAGGCGACTCATAGACATTGGGCACTTTCGTATGGGTATACGTATGGAAGGGTATGCATGGGTATATCACCTAGTTTACCACACACATGAGCAAAAGAAAACCATTTGTTTTGGTGCAAACTTTTATGATTATTTTTTTTGTATGTTGCGAAAGCAACGGAAATTTTTTTTTTTTAAAAAACAAAGAAAAAAAATATAATAATAAATAAATATATATAACATGCACACCATCATGCCATGCAAGGTGAGAAAATCGGCAGAGTCTCCGGCAAGGTTGCTACAGAATTATCAGCAGAGTCATCAAGAGAGTTTTCGACAGGATTAATAATCTCATCAACAGAATATTCCAGGTAGAATTATAAATGGAGTCAGCTACTAAGTTACCGACAGTGCTAACAGTGGGGGAAAAAAAAAATAGAGAATATATATATATAGATATAACACGCGCAGAGCTAGGTCACGCTAAGTAAAAATAGCGGCAGAGTCTCCGGCAGGGTTTTCGACAGAATGATCAGCAGAGTCATCTACAGAGTTAGCGACAGGATTAATAATCTCTCCAACTGAATATTTCAGGTAAAATTATTAATGGAGTCAGCTACTGAGTTACCGACAGAGCTAGCGATACAGTCATTAACGGAGCCATCGACAGAGTCGCCTATGGAAATTAGTTTGATTAAAAAAAAAAAATGTTGGGTTTTTTTTTACCACAGAAGAGAGAATAGCTAAAGTTGCCAGAAACAGATAGAACGAGTCTAGGTGCCTCTCAGAGAGCCATTAGCAAGGTTGTAAACTACCGCATTATGAGTTAAACGGGACTTGGGCATGAGTAACGTAAAAATCCGCCACTCTCACCCAAAGCAGCAGCAGAAGTCACAGCAGCGGTAACAGCAGCAGAGGAAAAGAGACAGAAGAGTGACGCACAAGGGACTATTTAAAACCAAGCCTATGCACTGGCTAAGTCAGTCAGTGTTTGGAACTCAACAAGAAAACATCGGAAGAAAAATTGCTTCAATCCGGAAGGATAGCAACTGGACAAGGATCATTATCAGTACTACTCACCAATACAAGGATTAACAACTGGACAAGGATCAACGACTGGACAAGGATCAACAAGGACATAGGACAAGGACATTCATCGCCAGGCTGAACTAAGCTTTAAGGACACAACGGAGATTAATGCAAAGGACATCAGGAAATTCGGCAGCAAGGACCACTATTTTCTCAAGGATATTCTAAACAGTAATCGGAGTAAACTTTTATTTTCTTTGGACAACATCGAGGGAGAATCAATCACGTCCCCAATAACTATATTCTACATTCAAGGATTTACCTATTTCAAATAAACAAACCGGATCGAATTATACCAACAGGCAAGACCTTTCTTATATACATTTGAACCATTGCAAAGATTTTGTTCAAAATATTTAAACCAAAAACCACCTCGAAAGTTCCCCGGCGGCGATAATCATCCTTTACGCGTCACCGTTTCTTACTCTTCTTTGAACAAACATTCATATATACATTTTTTATTTTCTGACCCCTCCCTAGCAGAATTTATTAAAAATTAAATAAAATATATATATATACGCATTGGTCAAATTGCATATCGACATCATAGTCTATCGGTTTACCGTAGCTATCTTCAATCAGTATCGCGTAGCCTACTGCGCGAACTCCGAGATCCTTTACCGGTTTATCACTTATACTACGACTCCGAGTCTTTACTAACATACTAGCAATGGGCGTTCATTGTATAAATCATCGTCGCAAAGCCGAAGTCTTTTGTGACGAATTCGGATTAGACACCGGTGGAATAGTGGAAGACTTAAGAAATCGGTTCCGTGAGTTCGCCTCAAGGGAGGATCATCATCCTGAGGTATTGAGTCGACTCGCAGAAATCGAAGCCCAATTTAGTGCCGGGGACAAGAAATTAGATGTAAAGCCACAGTCCAGAGCACCGTCGCCTACTCCCGAAGGAATCATTTCTCAACTACCGGTGCCACAAGACACCAACTATCGTTCGGAATCGCATTCTGGTTCTCGTTCCGGTTCTCCGACGCCTTTCGGCATGTCTGGCTCAAAGATTAACATCGAACCCAGTGAGCGGAGTCGAGTCCATGAATCTTTGGTAGGCCGTACCACTGGGAGCTATGCCTCGATCGTGGAACGTATAACTAAATGGGGAATTGCCTTTAGCGGATCTACCGACCCTATCTATTTCATAGAGCAAATAGAGGCTCGAGCCGCGACTTACTGTCTGAGTTTGGAGACACTGCCTCCGATGATAGCCATCCTATTGACCGGACGGGCCGAAAGCTGGTGGCGAAACAGCGGCTATCCGGAGATGACATGGGTCGACTTCAAGTCCGAATTCTTAGAGTTCTTTCTACCCCCACGCTATTTTGAGAAACTAGAGGATAGCATACGCACTCGAAAGCAACGCCATCAGGAACCATACAAGGAGTATCTAGTAGACCTTCGTTTGATGATGAAGAGAGCTCATTACTCAACGTTACAGGAACTCGACAGGATCTACGAAAATCTTTTACCAGACTACAAGCTGTATACCCGACGAAATGATTTCCAAACGTTACCCGGCTTAACCAAGTTGGTGGTAAATTATGAGACAATTCGATTGGAGCAAGGCAGCGAGGACTCAACGCATGCCTGGAAAAGGAGCAACGCCGTTCAAAGTAAGCCCTTGGATCATACGCCTTCCAGCCTAAACGGGACTGCTATATGTCAACTCTCCGAAGCACTAGTAGATACTAGTGCAGCTTGTCGCAAATGTGCGGGAGCTGGTCACTTCGCCCGAGAATGCACGAAGCCCCGTGTGTTGTTCTGTTGGCAATGCGGACGAAGGGGGGTACGTACCATCGAATGTTGCCGTCGTTCGGGAAACGGGCCAAACCTTCGTCTCAATCTGGGCCAGACGGAGGGACCAGACCATGACCTCAGCCCAGTAACCCCCTCCTCCTAAAGAAAGACCGCATCCAACTACATGTCTTCGTCAATAGAAAACCAATGGTAGCTACCTTGGATTCATTAGCGAACTGGACTTTCATAAACGAGGAAGTGGCTCTTCAGCACTTCGCTCCGTTCCTTCTGCGAGACATTCATACTAATATTAACCTTGCCGATAATACTCGGGCAGCAATCAAAAGTTCTCTTAGGGCGACTCTCAGTCTCTGGGCACAGACCGTACATATGACCTTGTTAGCGATGCCATCGATGATGGATCCTCTTATTTTGGGAGTGGATTTCCTTCGGAACATAGGAACTTCTATACGTTGTGGAGGTTATGTGTTACAGTTGCCCCCTTTCGATAAGACCCACAGCCCAGTCAATTCTACAATTCAGCCGTCACTAGTGGCGGATGACCCCACGCAGCCTGATGCTCATATAAATCAACTGTATCCTGCAAAAACGTCCGCGTCAACGGCGTTACCCAAATAGCAGAACATGTCATTGTATTGAAGCACGATCGACCCATGAAGCAGAGGTATTATCCCCGTAATCCGGCCCAACAACAAGTTATCAATCAAACCGTAGACGCCCTGCTGAAGGAGGACCGTATTGAACCATCCAAAAGCCCTCACAGCGCACCAATCGTGTTGGTAGGTAAAAAAACTGGTGATACTCGCATGTGTATAGACTTTCGACAGCTGAACGCTCAGTCAGTGCGTTGCGCATACCCCTTGCCTCATATACACCATATCCTAGAGAAATTGAGGAACGCGAAGTACATTTCTACTCTAGATTTAAAGAGCGGATATTGGCAAATACCCTTAGAGGTCAAAAGTAGAGAGTGAACACCCTTCACAGTGCCCGGACGCGGGTTATTCCATTGGAAAGTCATGCCCTTCGGCTTACATTCCGCTTCCGCCACGTTCCAGAGGGCTTTGGACAGTGTGATTGGACCCGAAATGGAACCACATGCCTTCGCGTACCTAGACGATATTATCGTAATCGGAAAGACGCTCGAGGAACACCTCTCACACCTGCTTGAAGTCTTTCGACGTCTACGAGAAGCCAATTTAAGGATCAACCGAGCCAAATGTCGTTTCTTCAAGAAACGGATCCAATTTCTAGGTCATGTCGTCAGCGAGGACGGTCTCCATACCGACCCTGAAAAGGT
Source organism: Drosophila insularis (assembly GCA_018903935.1). Lineage (NCBI taxonomy): Eukaryota > Metazoa > Arthropoda > Insecta > Diptera > Drosophilidae > Drosophila > Drosophila insularis. The sequence goes on along the minus strand of JAEIFP010000161.1, from coordinate 13,192 downwards.
AGCAGCTATCCGTAACCTTCAGCCACCAACCAATGTCAAGGAGTTACGTCGATGTCTCGGTATCGCCTCTTGGTATCGTCGGTTCGTACCTAACTTCTCTGACACGGTACAACCTCTCACAAGTTTGTTAAAGAAAGGTTTGAGTTGGTTTTGGAACTTAGAGCAACAACAGGCGTTCGATGCACTCAAGACACGTCTCACCACTGCCCCTGTCCTAGCTTGTCCAGATTTCGCTGTAAAGTTTTGCTTACAGACTGATGCCAGCGATGTTGGCCTCGGCGCAATGCTCACTCAGAGTATCGACGGTGTAGAAAGAGTCATTGCTTACGCTAGTCGACGTCTCTTGAAGGCGGAAGAAAACTACTCGACTACCGAGAAAGAATGCCTAGCAATAGTCTGGGCCATCAGGAAATATCGTTGCTATTTGGAAGGCTATTGCTTCGACGTGATCACGGACCATTTGGCTCTAAATTGGATAACTCGATAGAAAATCCCACGGGGCGTGTGGCCAGATGGGCGTTGGAGTTACAACAATACGAGTTCGAGGTACATTATCGACGAGGAAAGCTGAACGTGATTGCCGATGCCTTATCGCGGCAACCTTTGGATGTGCTCCACTGGGCACAACTAGTAGAACCGGAATGCAAATGGTGGCTAAAGATGCGGCAGCACGTCACGCAACACCCTGCGGATTTCCCAGACTATATAGTCGAAACGGCCAGATTCATCGCAGACGAGACCCCCACCCCGATGACCACGATTCTACACCTTGGAAACTATGAGTTCCCCTAGAATTTTGAGACCAAGTACTAAAGGAATGTCACAATGTGGTGACGGCTGGCCACTTGGGAATCAGGAAAACCATTTTGCGAGTGACCCAAAGATACTTTTGGCCTGGCCTCTTCCGAGATGTCGCGCGTTACGTTAGATGCTGCCTCGTCAGCTCGCAGTTTAAACCGGCGCAAATGAAACCAGCGGGCAAAATGCTCACCCGTCAAGTCGCGGATTCGTTCGATACCGTGTGCACTGACTTTATCAGGCCTTTGCCGCGTTCTAAGCAAGGTAATACGATGTTACTAGTTTTCTTGGATTTATATAGTAAATGGGTCGAGATGGTACCACTTCGTAAGGCCACTTCAGCCGCTTTGGAGAAGGCATTTCGTGAAAGGATCTGGGCCCAATTCGGTAATCCTCGCACCCTCGTGAGCGATAATGGTACCCAGTTCACTAGCAAGCTTTTCAAAAACTTCTGCAAAACGTCCGGAATTATACTCCAGCATACCGCCACCTATTCTCCACAGCAGAATCCATCCAAAACCATCAAGACCATGATTGCACAGTACCTGGAGAATGGGCAAAACACTTAAGATCAATGGCTTCCAGAAATAACACTAGCGATCAACTCAAGCGTCAACGACACCACCGGATTCAGTCCAGCCTACATCATATTAGGTCGGGAACCCCGTATGCCCGGGGCTCTTTATGACCAAGTAACGGATGTCGCCGGTAACGAACCCCCTAGCCCTGATGAGCGCATCCGACGAATGGAAGATATTTTCAAGCTCATACATGAGAATCAACTGAACGCGACCCAGAATCAAAAGAAATACTACGACCTGAGACGACGCGACTGGCGCCCAACCGTCTTGATGCGGCGCAGCGTCGACGCGTTGCGGAGAGAACAACCTCCCGACAGCGGACGCTGCGCTGCATGCCGACGCCAAAGAGCCCATGACAAAATTGAAAGTGAGAGAGGGAGACGGCGATCGTGACACGTGCCAAAGCACAAGACACATCGAATGTTTTCACCGTTAGGACATAAGTAGGCAGAACAAGGGTGGGTTTCGACAGCGAATTAGAATGAGTTGAAAATCACTTCGCCAGTAGCCACGGGAGTAATGAGTCACATTGTGAAACAGTGAGTGCAAAACAACAAGTGTAACCAAGTACCAGCGAGAGATCCTTCAGGAATAGCAGGTGAGCCCATGACCAAAGTTCCCCTTTATTTTTACTCGAGTGCGGTAGGGACCCAGATTTCCAAATATGTTTAGGATTAATTAATTATTAATAATATAATATTAATTACAACATGATCATTTAACCTAACCCGGCATTATTTCTTTATTTTTTTTTTTTTTTTTTTTTTTTTAACGTTTAATATATATTTGTTGAATCTACTCTTAAATTAGAGCCTAACAACAAGTTTGAGATATTTTTCTTAGACTAGTACTTAAGATAAATCCTGGGGATATTGCAGGCGGCCCTAATCACTTGTTATTGGGTTGGTCTGTCATTTCTTTTAAGACGAGTTCTATTATTAGTTCGCGTAAGGGAATTGGCAAGAACATTTGGGTGTGCATCCAGTTTCGCAGAATACTTTAGTTGTTGAGTACCTATTTCAGATTTTACGCTAGGTATATTTAGATCATTTTGAATGTTGTCGTTTCGTATATACCACGGGGCCCCCGTGATTGATCTTAAAATCTTCGACTGCGCTCTTTGTATAATATCGACATTGCTGGTACTTGCATTTCCCCATAGTACGGCTCCGTAAGTCCAGATGGGTTTCAGTACGGAGTTGTATAGGAGGACTTTATACTCCAGACGTAGAGGGGACCGAGCATTGATGATCCAATGTAGGCTACTCGCTTTCAGTTTAAGCTGTGACTTTTTGCTTCGATGTGCTTGCGCCAAGTTAGTCTTCTGTCTAGGTGGATGCCAAGGTAAGTGACATCCACGGCTTGAGGAACTGGTACGTTGTTTAGCATTAGAGCTGGACAGTTTCTTCTGTTAAGCGTAAATGTAACATGTTTGCATTTCTGCTCGTTGACCCGGATACGCCAGGTTGCTAGCCATTCCTCTACCACCTTAAGGTGTTCCTCTAGTTTTGCAGAGGCTTGTATTGGGCATTTGGATCTGCTAAGGATTGCCGTGTCATCGGCAAAAGTGGACGTTGTAAGTCCTAAACTCGTTGGTAAGTCTGCAGTGTACAGCAGGTAGAGCAATGGCCCGAGTACACTGCCTTGCGGTACACCAGCTTTGATTTCAAAATCAGCGGAGACGGAGCCATTACATCTTACAGCGAATTTCCTATTGTAAAGGTAAGATTCCATGAGTTTGTGTGTGTACTGTGGCAGTTTTTGCCGGATTTTGAACATCAGACCCTCCAGCCAAACTCTATCGAAAGCCTGGGCAACGTCGAGAAAGACAGCCGCACAGTATTCTTTTAGTTCGAATGCTGTTCGTATTTCGGATGTTATGCGATTGACTTGTTCAATTGTACCATGTTTTTCGCGGAAGCCAAACTGGTGTGAAGGGATTGTGTTCTCCGATGCCAGAAATGAGTTTAGGCGGATCTGCAGGACCTTTTCAAAAAGCTTCGAAAGACATGGCAGCAAACTAATTGGCCTATAGGATGATGGCTGGGTTTTGTCCTTTCCCACTTTAGGAATCATGATGATAGTGGACTTTTTCCATGTTCTTGGGAAGTAGCCAATTTTTATTATAGCGTTGAACAGTTTGCAGATATATTGTATTGCAATGATAGGGAGTTCTAGGATCATTTTCGGTGTGACTAGGTCATGGCCAGGGGCTTTTTTCGGCTTTATGTGGTTTTTAATAACTGCAGTGATCTCGTCCGATTGGAGTTCCGAGTACTCACTATCCGTTAATGTGTTCGAAGGGGGAAGTACAGATGAGTTTGATGTTGGATTTGGCTGGAAAACCATTTTAAGATGTGTGGCAAATACGGATGCCCTCTCTTCGTCACTGCGGGCCCATCCACCGGTTGGACTCCTTATCGGTGAAATTGTCTCTGTAGGAGCGCTTAAAGTTGGGTGGGCTTTCCACAGAGGATGTTTAGTGCTGGTTGGACTGAGCTTTTCTATGTATTTCCTTTGAGCCCAGCTTTCCTCTTGTCTTAACGCCTTGGAGAGGTTGCGATTAGCTTGCCTTAGGCGAAGTTTTGCTGCTGGTGATCGAGTAATCTGCCATTCTCTTCTTAGACGTCGTTTTTCCGTTACTAATTGTTCTATCCGCCGGTTCGTAGGCCTGTCAACAGGTTTGGTGTAAGAAGAGGCATGTGGAGTAGATACTCTTGCTGCAGCTCCCATCATCGACTCAAGTGCAGAGACGCACATATCAATGTCCTCTGCAGCATCCAGTTTCGGCGAACAGTCAATGTGGGCACTCATGTACATTTTAAATTTAAGCCAATTTGTTTTGTTGTTTGTAAGCCTATATGGGCGATCAAGTACTTGAGGTCTTGTTAATAATGTGAATAGCACTGGAGAGTGATCGGAAGTTAAATCTAGTAGTGTTTCCGCAGTGATCCGATTACGTGGAATCCTCTTGGTTACTGCGAAATCAATCAAGTCAGGCACTTTCTGTGGATCTGTGGGCCAATAAGTAGGCCTACCCGGTGAGACGCAATCCATCTTATTGAGAGGGTTGACTATTGTGTTGTACAACTGCTTTCCTTTAGGATTTACCAGGCGAGATCCCCAGTGCGTATGTTTGGCGTTATAGTCCCCTGCTGCAATGAAGCGATCTCCGAGTGTGTTAAAGAAATCGGTAAATTCCTTTTCAGAGATTGAGAAGCGTGGTGGGCAGTACAGGGCGACCAATGTAGTGTTGCCGCAGCTGGTTTGGACGGTTATAGCAGTTGCTTGTAGGTGCTGTGTTTCAAATCTGTTGAGGAACGAGTGTTTTATACGGTTTTTGATTAGGATACCGGTCCCGCCATGAGCTTTTCCGTCTGGATGGTTTGTTGCGTAGAAGGTATATTTTGGTATTTGAAAATTATTTTTTGATGTTAAATGTGTTTCCGAAATCAGCAAAACGTCGATTTCACTTGAGTCTAGGAATAGTTGCAGTTCATTTTTGTGCTTGGAGATGCCGTTAGCATTCCAAAGACATAGACGTAGGGAAGCCATTATTTATTCTCGATAAGCTTCTGGATAAGCAGGTTTTGATTCCGCATTAGTTCGTGCATACAGTTTTGCATGAACGTCATAAAAGTGGTCATGTTTTGATTGAGTGAGATCAATAGGGCCTCTAGACCACTTGGAGTTTGCTGGCCAAGCTCTGGTGCGCTAGGTTGCGGATTCTGTAGATGGCGGAGTGACGGGGTCTCTTTCGCGGGCTCCGTCTGTCCAGTTCGGAGCACACTAGCGAAGGATACACTAGGACTGGTTGTAGCAGTCATGTTGGATGATCTAACAGCCTTGGCGAAGAAAAACCTCCGGTGTAGTTTTGGAGGCGTTGAAGATGATTTTTGGTCCGGCTGGGGGTTTGCGCCCGTTTAGGTGTGATTTAAGATCCTTAAAGACAGGACATCCTCTGTAGTTGGCCGTGTGGTTCCCTCCACAGTTGCTGCATAGTCTTAGTGCGACGTTGTTTCTGTCCTTGGTGCAAATTCCACCTTCATGATGTTCGCCGCAGCCAACACACACTGACCTAAGATTGCAATTGTTAGAGGTGTGGTTGTATTCCTGGCAGTTTTTACACTGCGGTGGTTGGCGTCTCTTATGGGGCTCCTCTACGGTGATTCTTCTGTGCAGTAGAAGCTGTAGGTTGTAGATCGGGTGCACTTCATTTGGCTTCGACCGCTTTGCATCTGGTTGGAGCTCGATTTTAAAGAGCGGTTGTGCGACTTTATTCCTGTTGATGATGTTGACAACGGACTTGACCGCAAACCCTTTTTCGACCAACGCGTCTGCTATTTCTTGAGTAGGGACCGATGGCTCAATCCCCTTTAACACAACCTGGAGCCCTTTACTGCTTTTTAGTTGGTAGGTATAGAAGTTGATGTTAGCATTACGGAGGTACTTTTCGATGATGCGGAAATTGTCCTCAGTTTGGGCTTGACATTTAATTTCTTTAATGTTACCCCTATTGAGAGGGGTTACAACAAAGTTATTTGCCCCTACTGTTTCTACTAGCTTCGAAATCAGGGCGCTGCAGTTGGCTCCACGGATGTATAAAGGGGGTGGTCTAGCCGATTTAACTTTATCTACAGCGCCGGCTTGATCGTCTTGCTGATCGGCAAGAATTTTAAAACGATTCCCGCTAAGGGGTGCTACTCGTTCATTTGGTTTGGTTATTTTCGGCGTATTGCCACTTTTTTTTCTTTTGCGGGCTTAGCTTCCGCTTAGTTATTTTAATATATCTGTCCATTCCAGTTTGGACAGAAGTCGTTGGGTTTACTATTGTGGCTGACTCTGGGCGACTTGTCGTTGACGGCTTGAGGCAGGTCAATACTTCGGCAGACGTTGCAGTAGTTGCTGTCAACGAGCTGACGGTGCTGGTTGGTGCAATCGGTGACCCAGTTATCGATATTGATGGAGAAGCACACTGCTCTCTCCACGGTAGGTTGCTGTTAATTGCTGAGTGGCTGGCACTTTCGGTGTTATTGCTTACGTTAGCATTCGGTGGGGTCGGCGACACCACCGAAAAGTACGCGTTGTTGCGTTGGACCGAGAGTCGACGCTCACGTTGTTGTTGTACAATTAGTTCTTGTAGCTGTTGCTGGTGGGGATTGAGAGAGCTTGGGCCCGAATTGGTGGACATGGCTTTTGTAAAAATTACGCACTTTGTTGTTGCAACTTAGTATTTATTGCTATTAGAGCAATCTAATAGCAATATGATTGTAAATAGGCGTCTCTGAGGTGACTGAGAGCCCTACACAACTTTTTGCAAACGCAGACTTTTTTTTTTTTTTTTTTTTTATTACACCAATTTTTGCGGAGTGCATTAAAAAACACGTCTGCACACGGCGGCAGTTGAATTGAAATTTTTTTTTTTTTTTAATATTTATTTTTTATTTTTCCTTTCCCCTCCCCTCCCCTTGTCTACTTTTAATGTGGGGGGGGGCCGAAGGGGCAACGGGGTTGGGGAGGGTAAGTTTTTCTTTCTTTCGTTGCTTCTCCTCTTCCTTCCTCCTACTCCTTTCCCTTCCCTTTTTTCCCTTTTCTGTGGTCTCAGTCCCAAATCTTAATACTTATCAAGGTCTCCAGATCAAATAAATGTTCTGTAGACTGGACTCTGGGACTGAGAATTGTACCCCAGCCAGAGCTTCCTTACAAAAGCCATAAGAAATATATTAGAACTTAAATCAGACGCTAATTTAAAATGAACCGCTTTAGAAGAAAACCAAACGATCAGTGCAATATAAGCTTTATATGGAGGCCTGCCGCGAATATTCAATGTTATGTGTACTGGACCACAAAAATCTACGGTGCAGATGCTAAACGGGCGGAGCTCTCTAACTCTGTCTGCTGGCAAATTTCCCCATTTGTTTTTACATCTACCGGTTAAACGGAACACATAACAAAACATCCTTATCAATTTAGCATGTAACGAATAGGACTCGATGATCTCAAGTAGAGTGTTCTCGTCAACCTCAAGAGTCAGCATGACAGCTGATTTTTTCACCTCCAAACTGCGCTCTTTGTCCGAGAGTTGTACATGCTGGTTGGTAGGCCACTCACATTGAGATTTACTAAGAAACTCTGGACCTTTTAACCAAATCGAGTCAACTAATTAACCAACATCACAACCTCGTGATACTATGTCAGCTGGGATTTGTTTTTTTGGCACTTAACCCCAAACTACTTTCTCTGAGCACTCTTGAATTTCAGCTACCCTATTCGAAACGTTCGCAGCCAGTGTCGATGGGTTTGACTGTATCCAATGTAGGGGTTTTTCCGAATCCGACCAAAGGAATGTAAGCTTAATTGGTACCTTTATGATATTACTGATTCGGGATCTGCGAGAAGGTGAGCGGCACACAGCTCAATTCTAGGCAATGTTTTTGTCTTGGGGCGCTTCTTTAGATTTCGATGTTAGCAATGAAGTGCTGAAACCTTCTGCAGTTTTGACTCGAACGTAGATACAACATCTATAAGCTCTCATTGAGGCATCAGCAAATCCACGAATCTCTATCGGTGATTGAGGTTTTGTATGGACGAATCGTGAAATTTTTATTTTCTTTATATATACTATGTATGATTTTAATTCGTTGCATGCTGTCTCCCATTCCGATTCAAGTCCCTTGAGCCACAGTTTTTGCATTAAGATTGTTCCTCTAATAATTAGGGGACTCAAAGACCTAACTGAACAAATAAACGAGATGTCACCGAGAGAATGTTCCGTTTTGTCGATCGGAGGCTCATAAACGAGTCATCGGTTTGGAATTGGAATACGTCTACAGGTAGCCAAACAACACCAAGAGCCTTGGTTGAATCTGATTCTGAAATTGTTATCGGCGTTGCTGTCATAAGGGAAGCGGAGACAGCTGAGCTGTTTGAGAACCATTTGGTTATCTCAAAGCCTGCTTTAAACAATGTCTGTGACACTTTAGACTTGATTGTCAGAAGGTCCTCAACGCAACCAGCACCAGCCAACATATCATCACCATAAAAATCGTGCTTGAGAACTTCAGCAGCTTTTGGATGAGACAGTTCAATCATCTCACCCAGCTTTGTCAACCTAGATCTGATTCATGTACCATTACTTGACGATACATTTTCTTGACGTCAGCGGTCAGAGCAAAATCGAGTACAGCTTCTCTTGAATGGTGAGACCGACTGAATGTGTCATAATGAAAGATATTCTTCCATAAATTCTAGGTACATTTTTCTTAATTCCACATCTTTCAACCCTCTTCTTTCGAGCGGCCAAAACCGCCGTTTAGCAACTTCAAATGAAAGCCCAAAGCCCAAAATTTTCATTATCAGCGAAATGATGCGCTGGAGATAGAATTTTTATGGGGCAAGGCAAACGCCCGGATACAACCCATCCGAAGATAGTCTTCTGAATGGTTGGAAGTCCTGGACCTTGTTTTACTTGTCATATTACTTGTCATATAATGAGCATGTCTATATTTTGCAACTTATAAAACTGTGGGTCAGCTTATTGCAGATTATTAGGTATTTTCCACCCAGGGATATTAACGGTTTGAGGTGGCTGATATGACGAAATGGACTTTAGAATTCCGAAATCCAAGGACACCTCACCGCGATTCACTCGCGACTTCACCACAGTGTGTACCAATTTCTTGACTCGTACATTGTAGTCTGAAAACCCAAGCAAGTCGATTGGACACTCTTCTCTATGATACTACAATCGTTGGGCCATTTCTTCGGTTATCAAGTTGGTCATAGAACAACTATCGAGCAAAGCTCTGGCCTGCACGAAATCAACAGCTTTTGTTCTAACGCCAACGAGTACAGTATCAAGAATCACATTCTTCGGAGCCATCACATGCATAACATGTGAGGTGGAAGGTTGTTCGTCTTGTGAAGGCGGTGGTAACGCTAAACCACTGTTGACTGTGTATATGTGCAGCAACGTATGATGCGACTTGTTGCATACACGACACTTTTTTGCGTTACACTTAGCGACGAAGACAGTTAATACAAAGCGGGGCGGACTTATCGTCAACTTTCTTATTTGCCAGAAAACACGAAAAGGTGCTACGATTATGCCTCGTGGAGACTGATCTCTGATCAGACTTAACAGCGTCTACCGACTGCTTTGCTTATTATTCAGCCGACATTCTTTCCACAACGGGATTGTCGCATAATCGAGCTGCTCTTCCCTCTTACGCTTTGTAAGGGAATCAACCTTGTTCATAACAACGTAAATTAAAATTGCATTTTTTTATACCCTTGCAGAGGGTATTATAAAATTGGTCAGATGTTTGTAACGCACAGAAGGAGACGTTTCCGACCCTATAAAGTATATATATTCTTGATCAGCATGAGAAGCTGAGTTGATATAGCCATGTCCGTCTGTCCGTCTGTCCGTCTGTGCGTATGCGTTTTACTTAGCCATCTTAAGAGCTATCGGGATTTTTTTTGGGGGCTTTTAATAACCTGGGAAAAATAAAGTATGAAAATTGGCAGAATCGGACCACTATATCATATAGCTCTGAAGGTAACATTTTTGCAAAAATTTAAAAAATTGGAGTATCGCCATGAAATTTACCAATATGATAGTATTTCATATAAAATCTCAGATCCCAAAATTTGAATCTGATCGGATAAATAGAACACAAGTTACAGCCGATGTAAATCGGTTCGGCTTGCTGCCTACTACGTCAAATCAATAGAGCACACGCATGCACACATACAGACGCAACGATACATAAACTATATGTGTATGCGTGCGAATCGCGGCATGCATGTAAAAGGGGATGGGGAAGAAGAAGAAGAAATTGAAATGATATTTGAAAGGTTCTGTGCATTAATGAATTGAGATACAGAAAAAGAGTTTGGAACATGTAAAAATATTATGGCCATGGACTGCAAGGGTATATAAACTTCGGCACAGCCGATGTTAGCTTCTTTGATATTTAAAGCTTAAGATCGCCTTATCGTAATTGTTTTCGGTGACTTGGAATGCCTTAACAGTTCCTAGAGCTTCACCGGAGAGACACGAGATCAAATAATTAAATTTCTCTATTTTGAGAATTGACCTGTCATTATGAACAAGGGTTTCGACACTAAACTTTGGCAGTTGTAAATGCGGAAGACCAGCCGGCAGTTCGACGTACGTTCCTCTTGCCCTTTGGTATCGTACGAATTGTTTAATGCGGACCTAAGTTGTGATTTCGCCGAAATACACTACTCTTCTAACTCTGACCTATGTAGTATATCCATACCAAAAATCATTCAACACAAAGAACTCAACTTGTAACCCTTTGTTGCAAGTATAAATAATCAAATATGTACGCAATAAAACATAAGTGTGCACTTGAAAATGTTTATGTGTATACATTAATATATTCACATAAACATACTCTCATAAATATACAGCTAAACATGTTCATATATGTATGTACATTTATATATGCACATACATTTAGCAATGCACAGGCGTAAAATGAGCTAGGGCCAGGCCAGCGTGTGAACGCTGACCATGCACTCTGATGCAAGCGCCCGAAATAATACGTATGTATGTACTGACACACTCTCTCTCTTTTGTAGCTGTTGCCTAAGTCGCAGCATAAGAATATCTATGTAACAATAGGTTAAGTCAAAGAATATTTGTATACCCTTGCAGAGGGTATTATAAAATTGGTCAGATGTTTGTAACGCACAGAAGGAGACGTTTTTGACCCTATAAAGTATATATATTCTTGATCAGCATGAGAAGCTGAATTGATATAGCCATATCCGTCTGTCCCTCTGACCGTCTGTCCGTCTCTCCGTCCGTCTGTGCGTATGCGTTTTACTCAGCGATCTTAAGAGCTATCGGGATGAAATTTTTTTTGGGGGCTTTTTATTATCTGGGAAAAATAAAGTATGAAAATTGGCAGAATCGGACCACTATATCATATAGCTCTGGAGGAAACATTTTGCAATACTCCAATAGTATCGCCATGAAATTTACCAATATGATAGTATTATAAATAAAATCTGAGATCCCAAAATTTGAATCTGATCGGATGAATAGAACACAAGTTACAGCCGATATAAATCGGTTCGGCTTGCTGCCTACTACGTCATCATCAAATCAACAGATACATAAACTATATGTGCATGCGTGAGAATCGCGGCATGCGTATAATAGGGGATGGGAAAGAAGAAGAAATTGAATTGGGCAATCTCTTCGCTCGGATCGGGCATCCAATCGGTTGGAGTTGACCATTGGATCGGCCGTTCTGGCGGTATTAAAACTCGCCGAGCAGAAGCCCTTTGACCATCCTCTTCATACACCATTGGAATGCCTGCCATTGCCATTGCGGCAGATGCCAAATACTGAGCAAATTACTGAGCCGTTATCCATCTTAGTATTGAGTTTGCCGGTAGATTCCGCAATTTAAAAATTCCACCGTTCGTCCACCTGGACCACCTGGGCTGTACCTACAGCCTAGAAGTATGCACCGCTTATGTGTTCTGTTAGGGGCTGTAAGCTTACAGTGTCTGTTACACGTATCAGCTGTGTCCGTATACTATCAGGCGCGAAGCAAATTGGCTAAGGAGCGGGAGAAATTCATAAAATATCTCACCCACACCCACAAAGGATGCAAATGAGAGTCGAGAATGCGTCTGTATGTGTTCATGATGATTCGAGCAATGAAGAAGGCAGCAGGCAGCGTTGCCGGCAGCGGTTGAGCAGTGACGATTTATAACTTGTGTTCTATTTATCCGATCAGATTGAAATTTTGGGATCTGATGTTTTTCAATTATTACTATCACATTAATAAATATAATATATAGGGATATATAATTATGCAACTATATGATAGAGTGGTCCGATCCTAAAGACTTTTAAACTTGATCTGCCTTCGGTAATAGCAAGCACTGAAAGAAAATTTCACTTCGATATCTCTTAAGATGGCTGAGTAAAACGCATACGCCCAGACGGACATGGCTATATCAGCTTCTCTTGCTGATCAAGAATATATATACTTTATGGGGCCCGAAACGTCTCCTGTGCGTTACAAACATCTGACCAATTTTATTATTCCCTCTGCAAGGGTATAAAAATCAACATGTAAAGTATACGGAGTAAAATTAACTGGCATTTAAGATTGCCTAAGTACAAAAAAGAAATTAAATTTACTAAAAAACTGCAAACAAAACAATTTACTTCGACGTAACGGATTGGCTTTGTGGATTGCGTACTTTTTCTCTGAGCCCTTTCGTAATGGATCGCTTATCCTTATATGGCTACAAGTTATCCTCCCATTTTTTTCGTATTGCTTCCATAGGAACGACATGCTGAACACAGTGACTTTTATCAATGTTATTATTATTATAATCAGTGATTGAAAATGCTATGCTAGATCGGAGCATTTTTTTTTTGCTCCCGCTACTGCTCTGAATTCGAAGGACTACTTAGCATAGCAGGGAGCACAAACGGAAAACGGTTGCTCTTCTGCTCTGCTCCATAGCATACGTCGTCGGAGCACAGAGCAATACCAAGAGTAAAAAATTTTCAAAACGCTATTTGTAGTTGTAGCAATCGCACACGCATTAAAAGCGAGATGAGAGCGGAGCAAACAAAATAAATTTTTGTGCTACTGTCGCTCTGATAGCAGATCAGAAAGTGTCTATACACTTTCAAATGTTGAAAAGGAGGAGGATACAATATTCAGAGTTACACACTATCTTATACCGATAAGGTACAAGCTTAGTACAATCGGGGTAACAAATAATACAGGGCTGCAAACAGAAACGTA
>JAEIFP010001560.1:0-201083 GCA_018903935.1 Drosophila insularis | reverse complement strand
ATTACTTATATAATACTATCATATTGGTAAATTTCATGGCGATACTCCAATTTTTGCAAAAATGTTTCCTCCAGAGCTATATGATATAGTGGTCCGATTCTCCCAATTTTCATACTTTATTTTTCCCAGGTAATAAAAAGCCCCCAAAAACAATTTCATCCCGATAGCTCTAAAGATGGCTGAGTAAAACGCATACGCACAGGCGGACGGACAGACGGACATGGCTATATCAACTCAGCTTCTCATGCTGATCAAGAATATATATACTTTATAGGGTCGGAAACGTCTCCTTCTGTGCGTTACAAACATCTGACCAATTTTATAATACCCTCTGCAAGGGTATAAAAAAAAAATTATTAAATACTAAGAACAAAATTAATTTAAGGGAATTAGATATAGATAAAACCAAAAGTAACAAAATTTCAATGGACCAGAACATAGAAATATTAAAAGAAAAGTTTCAGAAAGCTTACAAGTGCCTAAATAAAACAATTTATATATATCCTCAAACCATTAATAAGCACCTTGAAACTATCTTCGAGAGTTACAATAGAATAAAGAGTAGCAGTACAGACATATGCAATGAATCAAGTAGTAAAATCTTCACTGAGCTAATATACAGTTTAAATAAACAACTAATAGAAGAAGCAACTTTTGAACCTCTAGTAGCAAAAGACACAGAAGAACCAGCTGTAAAAGATAACCCAGAAGACATTCAAGGTAATACAAAACCAAAGATGGTGCAAACAAAAATTGAATTTCTTAATACAGAATTTCATAAAAACAAAACTAGAAGGGGACGTTAGACTACTAGTAACAAATGAAAACACTATAAATGGTATAATCCAAACATTAAAGAAAGAAATTAAGGGTGAAACAGTTCAGGTAGCAGAGGCAAGATTAATTAATTTAAAACAAAATGGCAAGAACGCAAGTTTATTTATGTCAGAAATAGAAAATCTCACTAAATCATTAAAACGCGCATTCATAACAGACAACGTAAACCCTGAAACAGCAAAGAAATATGCAACTCAAACAGCAGTAAAATCAATCATAAAGAACTGCGAAAACGAAAAGGTCAGAACAATAATAGAAGCAATTTTACTGAAATGAATGATGTTGTAGCTAAATACATCCACAAAATATGGAACAGGATCACAGCGTGTTTTATACTAAAAGAAACAATTACACAAATGGGAACTCATACAATAATAATAGAAATTATAATAATTTGTTGATTTTTTGCGACCTTTTATTGTTAGATGTATGTTTTGCCGGCTCGAGGTCAAATTTTTTGGGTGAATAAAACAAAATAATAATAGTTTGTTATTTCTTTCCGATATATTTCGGAAATTCCATATAATTCCATATATTATGGAAGAACTCTTAGACAAAATGATGAAAACACTACAGCGACCAACTAGAGTTATGACGAAATATGTAGATGACCTTTTTGCCATAATTAACGAAGACGAGATCCAAAACACACTTGACAACCTAAATTCATTTGACAGAAACATAAAGATTACAATAGAGTTAGAAAATGACAACAAATTGACACATCTAGACGCATCAATACACAGACTAGGAAACGAGCTAAAATTAAAATGGTACAAAAAACCAACAGCATCAGGACGAATCATCAACTTCAACTCCAAACATCCGAAGTCGATGATAATGAATACAGCAAGAGGTTGTATACAACGAATGCTCAACATATGGGACCCAATTTTTCATGAAGAAACGAAGGAAGAAATACGACGAATTTTAAAGGATTATGACTTTCCAAACCACACCATAAGGACTTTACTAATAACTTACAATAAGAAAACCAATAAAGAGGTTTCGACAAAACGCTTTATGTCCGTCACATATGTCCCACAACTGTCGGAAAGATTGGCAAACTCGGATTGCTATGACACAGAACAAAAAAAGATAGCACATAAACCCAACAACACGTTAGAGGCTGTCCATAAATTACGTAACACGATTTTTGACAATTTTTGACCCCCCCCACCCCCTTTGTCACAGATTGTCACATTGCCCTTTAAAAAGTCCGAGGACTAAATAAAGGCTTTAAGTATTTGATTTATTGATTCATTTTTAAGAAATTTACAGTTAATTCAATCATTTTCCCATGGGCAGCGTAAGGAATATTCAACACCTATCCTTCAACTGCTTGTCATCTGTATCTTGTTCGATTGAAGGTATATCACTTAGGTCTAGAAAACAATCCTCTATCCATTCAACTTGTTCATTTTTCAAGATTGCCATAAATTCTCTTTGTCGTTTTGCTGCGATGCGTATTGGTCGAACTTTCTTTTCAGAGACTACGACGTCTTTATATTTTTATACCCTTGCAGAGGGTATTATAAAATTGGTCAGATGGAGACGTTTCCGATCATATAAAGTATATATATTCTTGATCAGCATGAGAAGCTGAGTTGATATAGCCATGTCCGTCTGACCGTCTGTCCGTCCGTCTGTGCGTATGCGTTTTACTCAGTCATCTTTAGAGCTATCGGGATGAAATTTTTTGGGGGCTTTTCATTACCTGGGAAAAATAAAGTATGAAAATTGGGAGAATCGGACCACTATATCATATAGCTCTGGAGGAAACATTTTTGCAAAAATTGGAGTATCGCCATGAAATTTACCAATATGATAGTATTATATATAAAATCTCAGATCCCAAAATTTGAATCTGATCGGATATATAGAACACAAGTTACAGCCGATATAAATCGGTTCGGCTAGCTGCGTACTACGTCATCATCAAATCGACAGAGCACACGCATGCACACATACAGACGCAACGCTACATAAACTATATGTGTATGCGTGCGAGTCGCGGCATGCGTGTAAAAGGGGATGGGGAAAAAGAAGAAGAAATTGAAATGATATTTGAAAGGTTCTGTGCATTAATGAATTGAGATACAGAAAAAGAGTTTGGAACATGTAAAAATATTATGGCCATGGACTGCAAGGGTATATAAACTTCGGCACAGCCGATGTTAGCTTCTTTGATATTTTGTGCACAATTTGATGCTTTTTAAGCATGACCTTCGATGCAAAATACATGTGGCATGACTTACAAATTCTTTCGTTTATGTCTTCGTGCACAGATGGACAAAAATAATCGTACGGCAGAATTTCCGGCAAAGTACTCGAACACATATTTTGTAACTTCAGATTTTTGGAAAAAAAAAACTGAAACAAATTTACCCCTAGATGATTCTGTATTTTCTACACCCAATGAAATCGTCAGTCCATGTTCACTTTGTTTCAATGGAAGAGGTGGAGAAAGAAATCTTTCTGGCATAATATTAAAAAATGAGCTGCGAGGTTTTGAGCAGCAATTGATATTATTACATTTTACAATTTGGGTAAAAAACTGGTTTGTCCTCACATGCTCCGATATCCAAACTTCATCTTTTGACAAAATGCGGCTCTGATTGATTTCAGAATTTTCAGGATCGATGTACTTAGCTACAGTCGGATATTTATCGATTTCAACAGCGCTCCATATATTCCCCAATGTCTCTCCACAGTGACGAAAGTTTTTCTTTTCGAGGTCCAAGTCTATAGTTTGGCGATTTGAATCCAGGTGACTTCCATAGTGTTCATGTGGTAAGATTAAACCAGCAAGTTCTCTACTTAAAGGTGCCATTCTTCTTTCGACTCTGTTAAAGGCGCTTCTTCCGGGAGCGTCGGCGGCTATAAATATTGACGGATTCCAATATCAATTACTTTTTGATAACGGGGATTTTCGTCAGGACCGCCATCCACAATTGTTATAAATATTGGCTTCACCATATTTTCAAACTTGGTTATCCAATCGAAGTCTTCCAAAGTTAGGATAGTCTCAAAATCAAGTGCATGAGAATATGCTGTCGACGAAGAATGCTTTCCCGATCTAATAGCTATGAAAGTAGGCCCTGAATATCCAACAGCAGTTATATCTCCATTCCCATTTTTTATACCATACACCCATAGGGTGAAATGGTATATTAAAGTCGCCAAAATGTATGTAACAGGCAGAAGGAAGCTTTTCCGACCCCATAAAGTATATATATTCTTGATCAGCATCAACAGCCGAGACGATCTAGCCATGTCCGTCTGTCCGTCCGTCCGTCCGTCTGTATGAACACCTAGATCTCGGAGACTATAAGAGCTAGAGCCACCAAATTTGGTATGTAGACTCGTGTCATATGTACGCTTATCGAGTTTGTTTCAAATGTTTGCCACGCCCCCTACCGCCCCCGCAAATGATATAAAACCGATTTTCTTAAACACCATAGCAACTAGAGACACAAAATTTGGTATGTTATATTTTCTTAGTAAACGCGCACATTTTGTATTTATAAAAATTTTGCCACGCCCCCTACCGCCCCCGCAAATCAAATAAAACCGATTTTCTCAAAAACTATTTTAGCTAGAGACACCATAGTTGGTATAAATATTTGCTTAGTAATTGCGCACAGTTTTGATGTGTAAAGATTTTACCACGCCCCCCTCCGCCCCCGTAATTTGAAAAAACTCGATTATCTCCCGTAATTTTCTACCTTGTGCAATCAAATTTAGCACACTTAAATTTGATAATAATATCAAGGAAAATACCAAATCAAAATCGGAATAAAAATAGTCAAGTTATGCATATAAACGTTTTTCCATATGGCCGGAAGTGGCCGTTGGCTGGTGGGGGCGCTAGGGTGCTCGAATGCTTGAGTAAGCGAAATACTAAGATATGCTTCTAAAAAGCATGCAAACAGATTTTTTTAAAAATACGAAAATGCATTGGTTATTATAAATTTAAAATATTTGTTTTACTGGTGTATGGTATATCCAAGTCGGAGAGACGACTTACTTACTTCATTTTCAAATCAGCTTGTGTTTTTCAGCCACAACCCAGTCTTGATCGGGAAGAGAGATTTTGTGGTTTACGTGCATGACAAGAGGAGATTGATGGTTAGCTGCTGCTAGGCCCAGAGGAATACGAGATTTGTCATCTTGGCTTAAAAAGCATACTTCACTAGGTCCAAGAATCGGCGCTATTTCTTCCAGATGATTTATGGTTGCTTTTCAAAAAATGCCATCAAGATGTTTTAAGTGTTCATTATTTTGAGCTTTCACAAGTCTGACAGGGACGGTTTGAACGTGTTTTTTCCGAAGAAAAACTGCGCTTTGGCATCAAACGCAAATAGAGAGCACTTTTACTCAATACAAATCCTTCGCATTTTAATGCAATGGTAAGCTCATGCAAAGTTTTGATGCTTCTGAGAGATTCGTCTTGTCGCCGTTTGTGTGCCGCTGATCCATGAATACCCATGTTTACGATCGCTTCTAACAAACCTGGTTGGCTTTCTTCAATTCTGGGTCGCCCAGGAGCATCTTTTATTTTCAATGCCCTTTTCATCTCGGGATGTTCATCGCATATTTCAGATAAATTTTTCCTTTTATTAGCTCTAAATTTTTGTTGACGCATTTGCGCATTCACCTTACTCGCTAGTGATTTTTCCAAAGAAGTCTTCTGCTTTTCTTTTGCTTTTAGATCTCGTTCCTGTTCATCACTTATTTACCCACAATTTTTTCTTTTGTACAGTCCAATCAACTCTGAATTTATTATATTAATTTCTATTTTAAGCTGATCTTGGGCAGTTTTTGGGTACATTTTTTGCTTATGGCCAGCAGAAGCTATGGGGTTCTCATCATTATTTTTTTCTGGGTTATTTGTCAAATCTTCGATAATTTTCTTAGAAGCTGTCGATGAAGTTTCTGACTGATTATTTGTCAAATCTTTGATAATTTTCTTAGAAGCTGTCGATGAAGTTTCTGACTGATTATTTGTCAAATCTTCGATTATTTTCTTAGAAGTTTCTGACTGATTTTGTGTGCTTATGGACTTTGTTTGCAACGACCAAAATTGCATAAGAGTCTCCTTATGTTTTAATGCCAACGACTCATTTTTTCGAACGTACTGATCAACTGTCGCCGATAAGTCAGCTGATTGTTTGATGCTATTCCAGACATTCCAGCTTTTCTCTGTAAATCAGATTTCGTTTCATTTGGAAAAGATTTAACATAAGAACTAAACAGTGATTGATATAGTTTGTTCTTGTCCATTTCTGAAATAAACACATATATTATAGTTATTTTGTATAGGACTTTATTTAGATGCAACTTGCCGAAAAAACTAAAACCAAAAAAACAAATTAATTCGATCTGAATGCCGTTGTGCGTCGTTCTGTGTTTGAACTAGAAGAGGCACTTCATTGCATGATAATAGAGTCATCTCGCTTTAACACATATGGGCATAAAGAGAGCTGCCAGAATCTCCGAAGCAAATACTACTACGTGTCCTTGGATGAAATTTTATGTTTTCTAATTCTCCTTTCTAATAAATCCCAAACGTGCTCTATCGGGTTTAGATCTGGTGACTGCGGTGGCGTTTTTAACTGTTTGCAATGATACAACAGCCATTCTTGCACCAAATAAGATGCGTGTTTGGGGTCGTTGTCTTGTTGAAACAAGAAATTCTTCCGATCAAGCCCCAATTTTTCGACACTTGGCATTAAGTGTTCATTCAAAATATTTTTGTAACAGTGCTTGTCCATTTTTGTTTCAATAAAAACCAATTGTCCAGGCCCAGCTGCTGCTATGCACCCCCACACCATTACATTGCCACCTCCATGCTTCACTGTTGGAATGAGGTTTTTCTCTTTTAAAGCTTCATTTTCCTTTCTCCATACTTTGGAAGGTCCATCATGTCCAAATATGTTATATTTAGATTCATCGCTAAATATAACGGACTCCCAAAACGAATCCGGCTTGTCTACGTGAAGTTTGGCGAACTCGAGTCTTTTTTCTTTATTCACTGCTGAAATGAGTGGTTTTCGGCGTGCAACTCTACCATGTAACCCAGCATTATGCAGGCAGTTACGTACTGTTTGGGAAGAAATTTTCTTATGAGTGCTTTCCTCAATGTCTTGGCATAGCGTAGTCGACGAAACCCGCGGATTTTTTTGTACGGTGGACAAGACTTTTCGCTCTTCCCGAGGTGTCAAAATCTTGGGTCTTCCTGCATATTTGTGTTTTGCAGCCAAATCACCAGTGTTAATGTAATTTTGGATGACGCTATGCACTGTGGAATGGGCTTTACCGATTAGTCTTCCAATTTCCCTTACACTCCGATTTTCGAGATGCAATTTTAAAATAGTTTTGCGCAAATCTAATGATAAATCTTGTCCTCGACCCATTTTGACCACTCTGAAGCAAACCACGAGCAAAACTAAGATCGAAACTAAGAAAAAACAGATTACAAAGCACAAGAAGCAGTAACATGGACAAAATACGCAATAAGAAACACCGATTACCGTTGCATTTTCTAAGAAAAACGAGTAACCGAAAATTGTCCGAATAATTGTTGTGCGTAAAAATGTGCCTTTTTTTTATTTTTTAAGTTTTTTTCATATGCCAAAGAAGGTTTTTTTTGTTTTTATGTTTTAAATTAGTATTAGGAACATGAATTTTCAAAATGAAATAAAAATTTTTGTTTAAACTTAAATATTTTTCAAGTTATTTATAAAGAAAGTTGAAGTTTATGGGTGTCCGAATAAATGTTGTGCTGACTGTATATTTGAAAAAATTATTTAAGCTTAAATTTTACAAGATCTATCAACTCAACTGCCAAACTGACAGCACTGGCTGACCGCGATCGGGAACTGGGACCGTATTTGTGCCAATGAACACATTTGTACAGCCTATATTTGAATTTTTGACGGACTTTTTCTGTCTTCAAAGGTTATAAAAATATATGTTACGTCACAAGCTTTCCGATCCCCTAGACTGTCACAACATAGATCTGACTATAAACTTCGTCAACACTCCAATATACAAAAAACGGCACTTATGGCCCACTGTGCCGCCAGTGGACATTCCCCAAATTTTGACGAAGTAAACATAATAGACCAAGAACAACATTACAACAAACGTTACACTCTGGAGATGCTGCACATAATAAATACACCGACAAATAAAAGACTTAATTATAAGGTAGATACAGACAACTGCGCGCATTTATACAGGCATTCATTAGGAACAAGTCAGTGTGTAGCTCCACGTCACAGTGTGCGGACGTGTAAAAATAAGTAGGTGTTTCTTGTTGTTAAATTATGTTATGTTAAAGTTAATCACAATTAAATGTTTTTATAGTTGCCCTGAAGACGACCACCGATGAGTGGTCGAAATATATCGGAAAGAAATAACAAACTATTATTATTTTGTTTTATTCACCCAAAAAATTTGACCTCGAACCGGCAAAACATACATTATAATAATAATTACCAAAATAAAAACCCATATATTAATACTAACTATAACAATACTGGGAATTACAATAACTATAGTAATAATTATAACCGAAGAAATTATAACAATAGAAATACAAATTATCTTCCTAAAACACAACAAAATAATGTTAGAATTACAAACGTAGAAGAAAATTCGGAAAACTCCGAAAGTCGTCTGATGTAAAAAATCGAACAAATAAAATATATTGTTTAAATTGCAACCTTAATAGCTACATAACTTTAAACTTTGACGATGTAGGGACAATAAAATTACTATTAGACACAGGAGCTGATGTATCACTAATAAAACAAAAAATATTAAGAAAAGACATACAAAGACGGACAAAACTTAGTGGAATAGGCAAAGACGTCCTATTTACAATATTACAATATTACAATATTACAATAGATCAGCAACCTCTCAACGGTACACACCTTCCAAGTAATAGAAAATGATTTCCCCATCCAATGTGACGGAATCCTGGGGCTTGACTTTATAAAAAAAATGCAATTGCACACTTAATTATTCCACCTACAAATTGATGATAGATCCATATAAATCAAGATATAAAATTATAATTAATATAGGGATCAGTCAAAACACACATGTATTCCATATCTCACCTAGAACAAAAAAATGTTACGCATTGCAATATCCTCAAACAATAATAACATCTTTATCCCTAATCAAGAATTACACCCGGGGGTATTCGTCGCAAACACAATCGCTTCTAAGACTAACCCATATGTCCGCATATTAAATACTAACAATACAGACGTGCAAATTACAAATATAAACTTATTAAATGAAAACCTGTCCGATTATGAAATCTTAAAAATAGATAAACAACATGATTCAAAACATAAAACCACAATAATGAACAAACTAGCACCCCATTTTCCCGACTTCGTAAAAGAACCTCTACATAAATTATGCTCAGAATTTGATGATGTATTCGCAATAGAATCTGAACAAATATCCTCGAACAATTTCTATAAACAAAAATTAAGACTCAAAGACACAACACCAGTCTACACCAAAAACTACAGGATAGCACACAGTCAAAAAACTGAAATCAATAAACAAGTAGACAAATTGATCAATGATGATATTATTGAACCATCAATGTCTGAGTTCAATAGTCCAATCTTATTGGTTCCTAAAAAGTCGCTACCTAGCAGCAATGAAAAACGGTGGAGATTGGTAGTTGATTATAGAAAAATTAACAAAAAACTAGTAGCGGATACATTCCCACTACCCAGAATGGACGATATCCTCGACCAACTAGGACGCGCTAAATACTTCTCTTGTTTAGACTTAATGTCAGGGTTTCATCAAGTAGAATTAGAAGAAAACTCTCGGGACATAACATCATTGTCCACAGATAAAGGCTCATTCAGATTCAAGCGATTACCATATGGATTAAAAATTGCACCAAACTCGTTTCAAAGAATGATGTCCCTTGCATTCAAGGGTCTAACACCATCCCAAACATTCTTTTATACGAAAGCAAGTTCAAAACGATTCAAGATTACCCAACTCCCAAAAATGGCTACGAAGCCAAAAGATTTGTAGCATTTTGTAATTACTATCGCAGATTCATTCCAAAATTTGCATATCAGGCACAATTTATCAATAAATTATCAAGGAATTCAACTGGGATACAAACTGTCTGTTTAAGATTAAACATCGTGTTCATCTGAAATGGCTTCACCAAATCAGATTGACCAAAGAAATATACAAAACGAAACAAAAACATAAACAAAATAAGTCATAAAAATTCATATGACAATTATTGCTTAGTACCAAACAAAACATGCATCCACACTCTGCGGAAAACACTTAAGATTATAACAGCGGCGCGTTATCATGTAACCAACGCTGAGCATAAAATATAAACATTAGAATAAGCATTTTTAAGAACAGTTGTCAACAATTCTTTAAATAAAATCAGTTCATATTTTAAATTCAACGAATGAAGATCGGGTTATTCTTTCCTTCGCCCTGGAAGCCCTATTCATTTTGGTCCTTCGCTAAATCAGCTAAAGGTAGCAAAATAAAAAAACTCTTGTTTTCCCCCACCAGTGGTAAGAGACAGAGTATAATATACAAGCAAAATATTGCTTAATAAAAAGTGCGTGCGACCGAGTATATAAAGGCAGTTTGGCTAGTCGAGCAACTGCAACAATTTCGGCGGCGGTAAAAAAAAAAAAGAACGATATAAAGTAGGTGTGTGGCTAATTCGAAGCCCAGATATCGAAAGTGAGAAAAAAAACCACAATATAAAAATGGTGTGTGGCGTATTTGAAGCCCTAATATCAAAAAAAAAAAAAAAAGTTAACTAGTGTATACATATGTACATACACTATATGCAGTTGCAAGTCGGCAACTACCAACAGCAGCAGAGCAACAAGATAGTTGCAAAGGAGAGGCCGCTGGAGAACATACATTGCCAATAGAAGGAAGTCTAGTGCGATGACCGGCACCGGTACCGCCTGAGCCCATAGGCCCTGGACAACAGCAGCTGAGCAACGACACAGTAAAAAAAAATGAAGTAAGTAAGTCGTCTCGCCAACTTGGATATACCATACACCAGTAAAACAAATATTTTAAATTTATAATAACCAATGCATTTTCGTATTTTTAAAAAAATCTGTTTGCATGCTTTTTAGAAGCATATCTTAGTATTTCGCTCACTCAAGCATTCGAGCACCCTAGCGCCCCCACCAGCCAACGGCCACTTCCGGCCATATGGAAAAACGTTTATATGCATAACTTGACTATTTTTATTCCGATTTTGATCAAATTTGGTATTTTGCTTGATATTAGTATCAAATTTAAGTGTGCTAAATTTGATTGCACAAGGTAGAAAATTACGGGAGATAATCGAGTTTTTTCAAATTACGGGGGCGGAGGGGGGCGTGGTAACACACATCACATCAAAACTGTGCGCAATTACTAAGCAAATATTTATACCAACTATGGTGTCTCTAGCTAAAATAGGTTTTGAGAAAATCGGTTTTATTTGATTTGCGGGGGCGGTAGGGGGCGTGGCAAAATTTTTATACCATACACCCATAGGGTGAAATGGTATATTAAAGTCGCTAAAATGTATGTAACAGGCAGAAGGAAGCTTTTCCGACCCCATAAAGTATATATATTCTTGATCAGCATCAACAGCCGAGACGATCTAGCCATGTCCGTCTGTCCGTCCGTCCGTCCGTCTGTCCGTCCGTCCGTCCGTCCGTCCGTCCGTCCGTCTGTATGAACGCCTAGATCTCGGAGACTATAAGAGCTAGAGCCACCAAATTTAGTATGTAGACTCGTGTCATATGTACGCTTATCGAGTTTGTTTCAAATGTTTGCCACGCCCCCTACCGCCCCCGCAAATGATATAAAACCGATTTTCTTAAACACTATAGCAACTAGAGACACAAAATTTGGTATGTATATTTGCTTTGTAAATGCGCACATTTTGTATTTGTAAAAATTTTGCCACGCCCCCTACCGCCCCCGCAAATTAAATAAAACCGATTTTCTCAAAAACTATTTCAACTAGAGACACCATAGTTAGTATAAATATTTGCTTAGTAATTGCGCACATTTTTGATGTGTAAAGATTTTTGCCACGCCCCCCTCCGCCCCCCGTAATTTGAAAAAACTCGATTATCTCCCGTAATTTTCTACCGTGTGCAATCAAATTTAGCACACTTAAATTTGATACTAATGTTCAGCAAAATACCAAATTTGATCAAAATCGGACTAAAAATAGCCAAGTTATGCATATAAACGTTTTTCCATATGGCCGGAGTTGGCCGTTGGCTGGTGGGGGCGCTAGGGTGCTCGTATGCTTGAGTGAGCGAAATACTAAGATATGCTTGTGAAAAGCATGTGAACAGTTTTTTTTAAATACGAAAATGTATTGGTTATTATAAATTTAAAATATTTGTTTTACTGGTGTATGGTATATCCAAGTCGGCGAGACGACTTACTTACTTCATTATAAATACAAAATGTGCGCATTTACTAAGCAAATATACATACCAAATTTTGTGTCTCTAGTTGCTATAGTGTTTAAGAAAATCGGTTTTATGTAATTTGCGGGGGCGGTAGGGGGCGTGGCAAAATTTTTACAAATATAAAATGTGCGCATTTACTTAGCAAATATACATACCAAATTTTGTGTCTCTAGTTGCTATAGTGTTTGAGAAAATCGGTTTTATATCATTTGCGGGGGCGGTAGGGGGCGTGGCAAAAATTTTACAAATATAAAATGTGCGCATTTACTTAGCAAATATACATACCAAATTTTGTGTCTCTAGTTGCTATAGTGTTTGAGAAAATCGGTTTTATATCATTTGCGGGGGCGGTAGGGGGCGTGGCAAACATTTGAAACAAACTCGATAAGCGTACATATGACACGAGTCTACATACCAAATTTGGTGGCTCTAGCTCTTATAGTCTCCGAGATCTAGGTGTTCATACAGACGGACGGACGGACGGACGGACAGACGGACATGGCTAGATCGTCTCGGCTGTTGATGCTGATCAAGAATATATATACTTTATGGGGTCGGAAAAGCTTCCTTCTGCCTGTTACATACATTTTAGCGACTTTAATATACCATTTCACCCTATGGGTGTATGGTATAAAAAAACGGCGAACTCTACCCATTGGCGGACAAGCAGCAGCGAAGAGGATCATCAGATAAGATATAAATTAAAATAGTTATAGTTTGTAAGATTCCAATTATTTACGAAGTCTGTTAAATGCTCATGCATATACCGAAACCAGTATTGTAGTATCGATTGTTAGTAATAAGTATCGATTGTTAGTACTAAGTATCGATTGTTAGTGATAGGTATCGATTGTTAGCGATAAGTCATCGATAGGTGGCGAGACAGCGTCTCTCTTCTCTTCCGGCGACGCAACGAGCAAGTTGCCTCTGCGCAGAAACCCAGAGAATTAAATCCAAAAAATATAAACTAATCATTACTATTTTTAAGAAATAAATAGGTGTTTACAACTCAGAAGTGGGATGACCACCCGAAAGGATATATATTTCGAGACACGGCAGGCCACACGTTTCAAATCTAGGACGGCCGCCTCCACGCCCACCGCTGCTGGTGCACCCACTGCTGTGACTACCGCTGCTGCGCCTGCCGCTGTGCCGACTGCTGACATACTCGCCCCTGCCGGGCCCGCCGCTGCTGGGCCAACTGCCGCCACACTCGCCCCTGCCGGGCCCGCCGCTGCTGGGCCAACTGCTGACGTACTTGCCCCTGCGGGCCCGCCGCTGCTGGGCCAACTGCCGCCACACTCGCCCCTGCCGGGCCCGCCGCTGCCGCAACCGCCCATGTTGGGCCAACCGCTGACATATTCGCCCCTGCTGGGCCAACTGCTGCCATGCTTGCCCCTGCTGGGCCAACTGCTGCCATACTCGCCACTGCTGTGCCAACTGCCGCCATACTCGCCCCTGCCGGCCCCGCTGCGGCTATATTCGCCCCTGCTGTAACCGCTGCAGCCGCACCCGCCCCTGCTGTACCCACCGCTGCGGTGTCCGCCGCTTACAGGCCACCTCTGCAGACTGCCGCCGCTGCACCCGCTGCCGCCTCTGCACCCGCTGCCGCCTCCGCACCCGCTGCCACTGCTGTACCCACCACCGCTGCACCCGCTGCCGCCTCTGCACCTGCTGCCGCCTCTGCACCCGCTGCCGCCACCGCACCCGCTGCCACTGCTGTACCCACCACCGCTGCACCCGCTGCCGCCTCTGCAACCGCTGCCACTGCTGTACTCGCTGCCACTGCTGTACCCACCACCGCTGCACCCGCTGCCGCCTCTGCACCTGCTGCCGCCTCTGCACCCGCTGCCGCCTCCGCACCCGCTGCCACTGCTGTACCCACCACCGCTGCACCCGCTGCCGCCTCTGCAACCGCTGCCGCCTCTGCACCCGCTGCCGCCTCTGCACCCGCTGCCGCCTCTGCACCCGCTGCCACTGCTGTACCCGCTGCCACTGCTGTTCCCACCACCGCTGCACCCGCTGCCACTGCTGTACCAGCCGCCGCATCCATTACGGTACCTGCCGCCGCTGCCACATCCACTGTACCTGCGGATGCTGCGCCCGCCGACCATATGTCTGCCATGCGGGTTGCGGCCTCGCTCGCCGCCCCCGTCACTGGTCCCGACGCGGACCCATGGGAAGAGATGCCCGCTTTAGTGCCCTCCGTATCGACTGCCGCGGCCGCCATCACACCGGCCACTTCCGCCTCCCCCAGCCTGGATGAGCAACTGGTGACGCTGCAGAAACAACATGAGTTGCTACAGCTACAGCATCAAATCCTCAAACTGCAGCAGGGGATTGACGAATTCCAAGCACCGAGGCAGCAAGTCAGTGACGTGAGTGTCATTCAGAGCATGGTGGCTCGATTTTCAGCGGATACCGCATACGATGTGAAGACATGGCTGAACGATCTGGAAGACGCATTTGAAATTCTGCAGTTGAACGACCGCCTACGTTTGGTCGCATGACGTACTCAGGTCGGCATGCTGTACTCAGCTCGGACGGTGGCTGAACTGAAGCCCCTACTGGAACGCTACGAGCGCCTCCGTATGCAGACCACTGCCTCCAGACAAAGCAATAGCGTGAAGGTGCAGCCAACAACAACTGCCGTGGCGCCTGGAAACAAATCGTCAGGCACCACCACGAGTGAGACCAGATGCTTTAACTGCTCAGGATGGGGGCATCACAAGAGTCAATGCCCGAAACCAATGAGACCTCCGAATTCATGTTTCAAGTGTGGCATAGTGGGCCACATCTACAAAAACTGCCCGTCTCCAATTGGAAATGCCACCAATATCACTGCTGCCGCCGCCGCTGATGAAGCAGGAGATCGACTAGACCATTTACAACTGGTGAGTGTTGCTTTTGTTTGTGATGAAGTGCAAGATAGGAAATTTATAGATATGTTTTCTCTCCTTGATTCGGGCAGTCCAAAGAGTTTTATCCGTCAATCTAAAGTCCCCTCCAACTGCCGTCTTAGCCCCCGTACATTGAACTGCCGTGGCTTAGGAAATAGCCAACTTCTGTCCTTAGGCCAAGTCCAGTGTAGGGTTCACCTCCGCAACACACAGACAATACATACGTTTGAAGTCCTGACGAACCAAGCAACCGAACTGCCGATGATTATAGGTAGAGATCTTCTGTATAAAATTAATATTAGACTCTGTAAACTGAAAGAACTGAAATATGAAAAGGAATCGTTGATACTCATGAATAAACCGACTGAATGTAGAAATCCAAAACTTACTGCTGTTCTGAAGTCTTTTAAAATATTGAGGAAAGATCTAGCGGTACTACCGCACGACAGGAATGAGATTGTGTCTGCCGAAGTGTTGTCTGATTCTCCCCTTCCAGAAACTTCTGCTGTACCTTCGGAAACACTGAACGATGCACTTATGGCGATAAATGCCATTGAGCTCCCTGCTGTCAGTGAGTCAGACTTTGATATAGAGCCCACGTTACGCGAAGAGCAAACCGCAGCCCTTAAGTCTATTATTTCCACTTCGTATGTACAAGTTGATCCAGATTTAATCAAACCCATGAACTATGAGATGAAAATAGAATTGACTAGCCAAACTCCGATTTTCTGCCGCCCCCGCCGTCTGTCGCACCACGAACGCATCGAGGTGCGTGAGATTTGTGACGATCTCTTGAAAGCTGGTATTATTCGCCACAGTAGTTCTCCTTACGCTGCCGCGATTCTCCCTGTCCGGAAAAAGGACAACACAATGAGGAAATGTGTAGATTACCGGCCGTTAAACAAAATTACAGTTCGAGATCATTTTCCGATTCCTCTGTTAGATGATTGCATTGAACATCTAGGTGGCAAATCATTCTTCACTATCTTGGACTTGAAGAACGGTTTCCACCATGTGAAAATGCACCCAGACTCAATCAAATATACTGCCTTTGTAACCCCTGATGGCCAGTTTGAATATGTACGCATGCCCTTCGGACTTTGTAATGGCCCTTCCGTGTTCGCTAGATTCGTTTATTTTGTCCTTAAGGAATTTATAAACCGAGGTCAACTGGTGATATATATGGACGATATTCTAGTCGCGTCGTATGACTTTGAAACCCACCTTGAGATTCTGAAGGAAATATTGTATGTGTTAAGAGTGAACGGGCTATGCCTGAAGCTGACTAAATGCCGTTTTGCGTATAGGGAACTAGAGTACTTGGGGTACTTAGCCAATTCTGCCGGTATCACGCCTAAACCAACTCATCTCCAGGCGATACGTGATTTGCCTATCCCAAGGGATAGCAAGGAATTAGAGCGCTGCTTAGGGTTGTTTTCGTACTTCCGCCGATTTGTACCTGGCTTCGCCAAGATTGCATATCCGATGTCCCGATTGTTGAGAAAAGATATCCCTTACGTCTTCTCCGATGAGAGTCTCGAATCCTTCCGAACCCTGAAGTCGAAACTGGTTGAATCCCCCGTGTTGTCCATATATAACCCGAGGTCTGAAACAGAGTTACACTGTGACGCTAGTTCAACTGGTTTACTTCTCTAAGACAGCCTCCGCCGCCGAATCGAAACTACATAGTTATGAACTAGAGACGTTAGCGATCTTATATGCCTTGAAACGTTTTGAGACGTACCTTTAGTTCATCCCGTTCAAAATCGTGACCGATTGTAATTCCCTTGCGCTGACACTGAGAAATGGTGGACATTCCGCCAAGATTGCTCGCTGGGCCCTGCTGTTGGAAAACTATAACTACACGATTGTACACCGCTCGGGGGTTAGTATGCCCCATGCTGATGCTCTAAGCAGAATAGAAACTGGCGCATACGTTGACGATATAAACCTCGACTTCCAACTGCAGTTAACCCAGAACCGGGACCCTGAGATTGTCAAACTCCGAGATGACTTAGAGAAATATGAGATAGCGGATTTCGAACTGCGAGATGGAGTAGTGTACCGCCTGTCCTCGACGAGTGTACCCCAACTTTATGTCCCTTCCGAAATGATAAATCATGTCATACGAGTAGTGCACGAGAAGCTTGGCCATATGGCCACGGAGAAATGTTGTACACAGATCAAGAAGCATTACTGGTTCCCGTGTATGAAGTCTTATGTTAACAATTACATTAAAAATTGCCTCAAGTGTATCTACTACTCCGCGTCCGCTTCGGACCACCGTGTCACGCTACATAAAGAAAGTGCCCCTTCCGTTTGATACCGTTCATATTGACCATTTGGGCCCCCTTCCGTCCATACGCTCTAAGAAAAAGTATCTTCTGGTTGTCATTGACGCTTTCACCAAATTTGTGAAGCTGTACCCTGCCGCCACGACTAATTCACGTGAAGTATGTCAGACATTAGAATCTCAGTATTTCGCAAATTACAGTAGACCCCGCCGAATCATCAGCGATCGAGGTACCTGCTTTACTTCCTCCGAGTTTGAAGAATTTCTGAAGGCCAATAATATAATTCATGTGCTAAATGCCACTGCCTCACCCCGGGCCAACGGCCAAGTCGAGCGGGTTAACCGTGTTTTGGGCCCCATGTTGGGTAAACTAACGGAACCTGTGGACCACGCAGATTGGGTCCAACAAGTGCCGAACATAGAGTTTGCATTGAATAACTTCGTCCACTCCACAACTAAATTTGCCGCTTCCGTACTTCTATTCGGTGTTGAACAACGAGGTGTGGTAGTAGATGAACTAACCGAACGGTTGGGTGAGAGAACGGAGGAGGTCGATGCCTCAGAGGTAGACATCCGGAGATTAGCCTTTCGTAACATTGTTAAGTCCCAAGAATATAATTCGGAATATTATTCGAAGCATCACCTCCCGGCCGTAGTTATTAAGAATGTGGATACTTCGGCAGGCACAAACAAAAAGCTTATCAGGCGGTATCGTGGTCCGTATGTGGTTCATAAAAAACTTCCGAATGACCGATATGTTATCCGGGATGTAGAGGGCTCCCAAATCACCCAACTACCATATGATGGGGTCCTAGAAGCCTCCAAATTAAAGCTATGGGTTGCCCCTGATCAAGATTGCACTTCTGATAGCCAAACAAAGGCGACACCAGCCACTTAAGATTCTTATTTACCCCCTTCGTCGTTAACAATTGGAATCGAGGTCGATTCCTCGTCAGGACGGCCGAGTTGTAAGATTCCAATTATTTACGAAGTCTGTTAAATGCTCATGCATATACCGAAACCAGTACACCCATACCTCGCTTTGCGTCGTTTCGGTTTGCGTTTTTTCGAAGTTGCGTCGCTGATCAATTAGCACTAATTTTCATTGTGCGTCGTTAGATTTTCGATGTTGCGTTGCTCAGGAAACGTTCGTTTCTTTTTTAATACCTTTTTTTTCCAAAAGGTGGCAACACTTTTGTTGCTAACTGCGCGCGCTGTGTATCAAAACAGGGGAATTCCCCTTTGATTTGCTTCGACTCACTTTGCCATTTGCTTGCCCACCTTTTATGTAGAATATCGCGTTTCAATTAGTGAGTTGTGCTCTTTAAAATAGATCAATAAGTTTTTTCGTGTTATTTCTGATCACATATAAAAAAAGGTAAATAATTTTTCAATTTATTTATTGGCAGAGTTATATTATTTTGTTACACAAAATTATTTTTTAGTTAAATGAGTGGAAAGGATAATGCTGGTGGAATTACCGAAAATAAAAAGAAAGCTATCAGTTTGGAGACAAAACTAGATATTCTGCGGCGATTTAATAAGGGCGAGAAGGCTGTGGAGATAGCAAAGGCTCTTGGCCTGGCTGCAACAACAGTCAGAACTATTAAAGATCGAGATGGATATAAAATAAGAGAGGCTGCAAAATCTGTAACATCATTAGATGCTAAAACGATGATCCGTACAAGGAGTTCTTTGATGATTAAAATGGAATCCTTGCTTTCAATTTGGATTGAGAATCAAGTTGCGCAAAGAATACCATTAAGTAAAATGGTAATTCAGACGAAAGCAAAAAGCTTATTTGATGATATTAAAAGTCAAACCGTATCCAACGATGATGCTAGTGATAGTACCGCCCACGATAATGAAACTTTTGAAGCAAGTCAAGGCTGGTTTGAAAGATTCAAGGTTCGAGCAAATCTGCACAACATTGCTTTTAAAGGCGAAGCAGCTAGCGCTGATGTAACTGCTGCAGAACTCTACCCAGCAGAGCTAAAAGCTTTAATCCGTGAGGGCGGCTATGAACCGAAACAAGTTTTTAATGTTGACGAGACAGGATTATTTTGGAAACGTCTACCTCAGAGAACCTACATATCTAAAACAGAAAAATCTGCGCCCGGATTTAAAGCTAGCAAGGATAGACTGACTCTTCTTCTTGGTGGAAATGCAAATGGTGATTTCAAATTTAAACCATTTCTTATTTACCAATCAGAAAATCCAAGAGCTATGAAAGGTTATTCAAAAGATCTCCTTCCTGTCCACTGGCGATCAAACAAAAAAGCATGGATGACAGCATTTTTATTTAAAAACTGGGTTTCAATGTGTGCTATTCCAGAAATTAAAGCTTATTGTGAGAAGGAAAATTTAAACTTCAAGGCTTTGATTCTAGTAGATAATGCTCCTGGCCACCCAATTTACGTAGATGAGTTGTCAGAAAACGTGAAATTTGTATTTCTACCAGCTAATACTACGTCAGTTATTCAGCCGAAGGATCAGGGAGTTATATCGACTTTTAAAAGCTATTACCTTCGACGGACCTTTAAGCTTCTTATAAGTGAGACTGATGGAGAAGGTAAACCTACCATGCTACAATTTTGGAAAAATTTCAACATTATGAAAGCCATAGAAATTATATCTGATTCGTGGCAGGAGATTAAACCATCTTGCATGAATGGTGTTTGGCGCAAAATATGGCCTGAATGTGTTCACCAAAAATGCACTACCGAAGTTGATGATACAACAGCTGTTTGTCATGAACTTTCAAATTTTGCCAAACAGTCTAATTTTGAAGGTATGGAGGAGGCTGATATAAATGAATTGCTAACATCGCACAACCAAGAGTTTTCTAATGAAGAACTTTTGCAATTGGAATTGGAAATTGCTAATGAAGAAGATGACTATGACCGTGACCATTTAGAGATATCCAAGCAACAGAACTTAACTTCCAAACAAATTTCCAAAGCGATATCTTTGATTGACGAAGGCATGGAGATTTTCTTAAAAAATTATCCTGACAGCGAAAGGAGCCTTAAAGTGTCCCAGGCGGTAGCTGCGAATATTAATTGCTATAAGGAATTGTATTTTATGCAAAAAAAAAAAGCTGGTCAGACAACACTGGACCAATTTTTTTTTAAAGAAAGCCGACGTACGACAACAGACACTGAAGACTTATCAGATAGTGATTAATTGTAATTTTATTTAAATTATTGAATAATTGAATTATTTATTTTGTTTTAATTGAATTAATTTCTTCTTGTTTTTTATATGCATAATATGAAATAAAATGATATGAGATTTTGTTTGTTTTTTAAATGTTAATTTGTTAAATTTTAGTTTTAAAATGTATGTATTTTCGTAACCCTGGAACCTATCTTCGATTTTTACATGGCTTGCTATAGAAAATCATAATTCACTTTGCGTTGTTTCGACTTGCGTCGCATTTTTTTGGAACGTATCCCCGACGCAAAGCGAGGTATGGGTGTATTGTAGTATCGATTGTTAGTAATAAGTATCGATTGTTAGTACTAAGTATCGATTGTTAGTGATAAGTATCGATTGTTAGCGATAAGTCATCGATAGGTGGCGAGACAGCGTCTCTCTTCTCTTCCGGCGACGCAACGAGCAAGTTGCCTCTGCGCAGAAAGCCAGAGAATTAAATCCAAAAAATATAAACTAATCATTACTATTTTTAAGAAATAAATAGGTGTTTACAAGTTACATCAACCTACTTTTATTATACCATACACCCATAGGGTGAAATGGTATATTAAAGTCGCTAAAATGTATGTAACAGGCAGAAGAAGCTTTTCCGACCCCATAAAGTATATATATTCTTGATCAGCATCAACAGCCGAGACGATCTAGCCATGTCCGTCTGTCCGTCCGTCCGTCCGTCCGTCTGTATGAACACCTAGATCTCGGAGACTATAAGAGCTAGAGCCACCAAATTTGGTATGTAGACTCGTGTCATATGTACGCTTATCGAGTTTGTTTCAAATTTTTGCCACGCCCCCTACCGCCCCCGCAAATGATATAAAACCGATTTTCTCAAACACTATAGCAACTAGAGACACAAAATTTGGTATGTATATTTGCTAAGTAAATGCGCACATTTTATATTTGTAAAATATTTGCCACGCCCCCTACCGCCCCCGCAAATGATATAAAACCGATTTTCTCAAACACTATAGCAACTAGAGACACAAAATTTGGTATGTATATTTGCTAAGTAAATGCGCACATTTTTGATGTGTAAAAATTTTGCCACGCCCCCTACCGCCCCCGCAAATTACATAAAACCGATTTTCTTAAACACTATAGCAACTAGAGACACAAAATTTGGTATGTATATTTGCTTAGTAAATGCGCACATTTTGTATTTATAAAAATTTTGCCACGCCCCCTACCGCCCCCGCAAATCAAATAAAACCGATTTTCTCAAAACCTATTTTAGCTAGAGACACCATAGTTGGTATAAATATTTGCTTAGTAATTGCGCACAGTTTTGATGTGAAAAGATTTTGCCACGCCCCCTCCGCCCCCGTAATTTGAAAAAACTCGATTATCTCCCGTAATTTTCTACCTTGTGCAATCAAATTTAGCACACTTAAATTTGATACTAATATCAAGCAAAATACCAAATTTGATCAAAATCGGAATAAAAATAGTCAAGTTATGCATATAAACGTTTTTCCATATGGCCGGAAGTGGCCGTTGGCTGGTGGGGGCGCTAGGGTGCTCGAATGCTTGAGTGAGCGAAATACTAAGATATGCTTCTAAAAAGCATGCAAACAGATTTTTTTAAAAATACGAAAATGCATTGGTTATTATAAATTTAAAATATTTGTTTTACTGGTGTATGGTATATCCAAGTCGGCGAGACGACTTACTTACTTCATTGTTATTATATACTTATTTCGGTATCCTAATATACGCATAAGAAATGAAGTAAGTAAGTCGTCTCGCCGACTTGGATATACCATACACCAGTAAAACAAATATTTTAAAGTTATAATAACCAATGCATTTTCGTATTTTTAAAAAAATCTGTTGGCATGCTTTTTACAAGCATATCTTAGTATTTCGCTCACTCAAGCATACGAGCACCCTAGCGCCCCCACCAGCCAACGGCCAACTCCGGCCATATGGAAAAATGTTTATATGCATAACTTGGCTATTTGTGGCTGGTTGTGGCAAAATTTTTATAAATACAAAGTGTGCGCATTTACTAAGCAAATATACACACCAAATTTTGTGTCTCTAGTTGCTATAGTTTTTGAGAAGATCGGTTTTATATAATTTGCGGAGGCGGTAGGGGGCGTGGCAAAATTTTTATAAACACAAAATGTGCGCATTTACTAAGCAAATATACATACCAAATTTTGTGTCTCTAGTTGCTATAGTGTTTAAGAAAATCGGTTTTATATAATTTGCGGGGGCGGTAGGGGGCGTGGCGCAAATTTGAAATAAACTTGATCACTCTACATACTACACAAATCTACATACCAAAGTTGGTGGCTCTAGCTCTTATAGTCTCCGAGATCTAGGTGTTCGTACAGACGGGCGGACGGTCGGACGGACGGACAGACGGACATGGCTAGATCGTCTCGGCTGTTGATGCTGATCAAGAATATATATACTTTATGCGGTCGGAAAAGCTTCCTTCTGCCTGTTACATACATTTTGGCGACTTTAATATACCATTTCACCCTATGGGTGTATGGTATAATTACCTAAAGTAAAACAACACACAGAAATAAGTGACGTGTCCTCAATAAATGCCAAAAAATCAAAATATAAGGTAAAAATAGATGTCAAGACGCGAAATCCCCGGAAAAGACATCTTAAGGTTGAGGCGATTGTGTTGCCAAAGTTAATGAAAGCTCTTCCATTAAAAACGGTAGACGTGGATATGTCAAAATGGCAATCCTCCGTACTAGCTGATCCTACCTTTAAAAAACCTGGTAAGGTTGATATAATATAATATAATATATAATGGGAGTAAACGTATATACCCAAATCTTAAAAGGGGGAGTTACAAAGATTGATGGCCTACTAGGTCAAAATACTCAATATGGTTGGATCGTCTCGGGATGCACCAAATCGAAAAGTAATAAATCTGTAGCGGCAACAACAATAGATATCACAGGTATGCAACAGCGTTTGGAGAAGAACAAAAGTAAACGTGGAAATAAATACAAATACAACTCAACAACAAAATTCAAGAAATAAGTCAGCATTTGACTCCTCCAGCAGGACCTCACCTTGGAGGTAAGATAAAAGCTGAGGTAAAAGAAATAATTCTTCAAAGTAATAAAGAAATAAAGTTATGCCCCCCGGCAGGACCTCATTTCGGAAGTTCAGTGAAAACTGGGGAAGAAAAAGTGGATATCCCAGTACCCAACTCAAATTTTAGCTATAAGCGATATTTAAATAAAGTGGAGCAAAGATCAGATTGGTACAAGTCGAAAAGTAAAAGTAGTTATTTTTTAAATTGTCCACCATATAAAAAGGCTAGAAGTCAACACAGTAATGCAAATCAGGAGTAGGTAGATATCCCGAACCAGAAATTGGGCAATATTAGTAATATGCCAAATATAAAATAATATGAAATCCTGTAGAAGCCAATTTAGTAAACCATACAGCAGAATTGGTAAGAATAGGAAGTCAGTTTCAATCGGTAAAGGGAACATCAGATTTTGAGCGTCCATCATGTAACTTGTCATGCTTTTTTAACAATAGTTATCTTACTAATGATAATATTAATAAAAGTTTGTATAAGACAATTAACTATAAAAATAAATTCCAAAACGTCGCATTTGGCGGCCCTTGGCAGAATGTTTAAGATTAAACATCGTGTTCATCTGAATTGGCTTCACCAAATCAGATTGACCAAAGAAATATACAAAACGAAACAAAAACATAAACAAAATAAGTCATAAAAATTCATATGACAATTATTACTTAATACCAAACAAAACATGCATCCACACTCTGCGGAAAACACTTAAGATTATAACAGCGGCGCGGTATCATGTAACCAACGCTGAGCATGAAATATAAACATTAGAATAAGCATTTTTAAGAACAATTGTCGCTCCCTAGAGTTTAAGAATTCATTTATATACACAACAATTCTTTAAATAAAATCAGTTCATATTTTGAATTCAACGAATGAAGATTGGGTAATTCTTTCCTTCGCCCTGGAAGCCCTATTCACTGTCAATCAGCTTTTGAATACCTAAAAAAACAAGTTATTAAGTCCACAAATACTCCAATATCCAGACTTCAATAAAAAATTCTGTATCACAACTGATGCATGCAAGATCGCATGTGGAGCCGTTCTCAGCCGGCATTTACATCTAAGGCATTTACAAAAGGCGAAAGCAATAAGTCAACAATCGAGCAAGAATTAACAGCAATACATACAAAAATAAAGAAAAATAAAGAAATGAAGTAAGTAAGTCGTCTCGCCGACTTGGGTATACCAAACACCAGTAAAACAAATATTTTAATTTTATAACAACCAATGCATTTTCGTATTTTAAAAAAAACTGTTCACATGCTTTTCACAAGCATATCTTAGTATTTCGCTCACTCAAGCATACGAGCACCAGCCAACGGCCACTTTCGGCCGAATGGAAAAACGTTTATATGCATAACTTGGCTCTTTTTATTCCGATTTTGATCAAATTTGGTATTTTGCTTGATACTATCAAATTTAAGTGTGCTAAATTGGGAGATAATCGAGTTTTTTCAAATTACGGGGGCGGAAAGGAGCGTGGCAAAATCTTTACACATAAAAAATGTGCGCAATTACTAAGCAAATATTTATACCAACTATGGTGTCTCTAGCTAAAATAGTTTTTGAGAAAATCGGTTTTATTTAATTTGCGGGGGCGGTAGGGGGCGTGGCAGAAATTTTTATAAATACAAAATGTGTAGCATTTACTAAGCAAATATACATACCAAATTTTGTGTCTCTAGTTGCTATAGTGTTTGAGAAAATCGGTTTTATATAATTTGCGGGGGCGGTAGGGGGCGTGGCAAAATTTTTATACATACAACGTGTGCGCATTTACTAAGCAAATATACATACCAAATTTTGTGTCTCTAGTTGCTATAGTTTTTGAGAAAATCGGTTTTATTTAATTTGCGGGGGCGGTAGGGGGCGTGGCGCAAATTTGAAATAAACTTGATCACTCTACATACTACACGAATCTACATACCAAAGTTGGTGGCTCTAGCTCTTATAGAGATCTAGGTGTTCATACAGACGGACGGACGGACAGACGGACATGGCTAGATCGTCTCGGCTGTTGATGCTGATCAAGAATATATATACTTTATGGGGTCGGAAAAGCTTCCTTCTGCCTGTTACATACATTTTGGCGACTTTAATATACCATTTCACCCTATGGGTGTATGGTATAAAAATAATAGGAAGGCGTACAGAGATTCGACCTTACAAAAATACATAAATTCTTGCTTCAATTTGGGTATTACACCAACCCCAATAGGAAAACTCCCAAGTCAGACCCACCGTGGTTCATTACCCCTTTCAGGACTGAATTACAATGGGAAGACTAAAAAAATATTTGATTGCATATTACGATTAATATGGCCACAAATATTGACCAAAATTCATATTTTAGTCCTACGTATCCTGGTTCGTCCTCACCGAAATGTTGCCATTGGTCCTGAATAGTAGATGTTTAAAATAATACGTATACGTAATTGATGAATTAATATTTTATTTATTTCACTTTTTTATTCTTAATATTTTAATACGTTTAAACTCAAGACATTTTTTCTGAGACTCTTTGGTCTTCTGCTATAATATTATATATTTATTACTTAAACTTATGTGTGGTATGACACAAAACAATTCTTTTTAGGATTTGAGCAAAGGTGAACGTCACACTTGGAACACTTTGAACGTGGGTATCCTGTTTTGCACAGTCTGCACCTGCCTTTTGAACCCCATTGAATCCAATGTTCGATTTTGTCATATCTTATGTCCTTAGGTTTTTCTATAACATAACTTCTTTTAGATGTTGGAGTGGATAAAATTGATAAAGCGGGGGAAGATGGTGCTGGAGATGAATCCCGCGAGTCAATATTGAGCACAAGTTGTGCTGGACGACCCCTTTTTCGAGATTAAAGTTGCATACTAGATCGAAGAAGTTCATTTGCAATATCCAGTTGAAATTGTATTAAAGGCATGTGACGGGTCTTATCTTTGGTGCAGTTCAAATCTCTACGATACAGAAGCCAACTTTTTACCACCGCAATATTTATACACCAAAATACAATGCGCACTTTTTGGAGCGGTGATTAATTTTATAAAGTTCTAATAACATGTCTGAAAGATCAACCCCGCCCATATGCTTATTGTAGCATTCTACAATAGCAGGACGAGGCACTTGTACATTTTTTCTCTCCTTCCGGCACCAGCGGGTGCATTCTGTGACAGGTTGGTCGCCAATATAATTTGAAATTAATTGGACACTTTTGTTGTCATACCAGCGGCAAGTAATTAATTTTAGCGAGGTTTCTACTTTCAAATCATAGGATCCTCGACCTTCTTTCGCAAGTTAATTTTCAGTCTTAAGCACACAGTTCTTAAGGCGGTTTGGGCGAATCGTTCCGGCTGCGAGGATACCTTTTTCTTTTAAAGCAATCATAAGACTTACGGAAGTGAACCAGTTATCAAAGAAGAGTTTAAAGTCTTGATCTTGGGGCACATTTGATGCCAAATGAAGAACTATATCTGATGATATTCCAAGCCCGAAAGTATCACAAGTTCCTTCACCAATATAAAGGCAGAAATCATATATAAGACCAGATACTCCAGCTCTTGAAAACATTTTAAAGCCCCACTTGTGTGGTTTTTCAGGAAGATATTGTTTCAAGCTATGTTGACCTTTAAATAAAATCATTTGTTCGTCAATGCTTTGATACTCCTCTTGCTCCAATTTGTTGCAAACTGCTTTTATTTTTGAAAGCAGCGGTCGTACTTTATATAACTTGTCGTAGTCATCTGAACCTTTTGGGGGTTGTTTTAGGTTGTCATTCAGATGAAAGTTTGCTTTAATTTTTTCAAATCTGATTCGACTCATCGAATCGGCAACGGCTGACAGTCTAAATTTTGATGACCAAGCCATGCGCCAAACAGGAATTTTAACCACGTTTAATTTCAATGACACTGCACTTGAGTTCGACTCCATTACTTTGTGTTTCTAAGCAGATTTTATCAAAAATTTCATCATCGAAATATACAGAGAAATACGAAATTGGTTCCTTTGTTTCCCCAGATTTTTCGAATCCTTTCCAATAGATAATTGGTTCAATTAGAGTTGAAGTATTCTTTCTCCATCTTAGAGTATCTTGATTTACTTTTTCGATAATTTGCTGCACCGTTTCAGTACTGTTGCCTATGCAACAGTGGACCTGAAAGGGTTAACACGAATACAATCGACCTACATTTGAACGTTTTTAAGAAGGGGCACACGAGCAATGAAATTTACACTAAACAATTTGCAGAAATTAAGCTTAAGCTTAACGATCGGTATTCAATAACGACAGAAAACGAGACTCTTAAATTGGGGATTCTGCCACTATACTCATCGGTATTTTCGGCAAAAATCATTGTCATATTCGATGCAACCATAATAGCTACCAAGATAAAAGGCAAAGTATGCATCTGTTCTGACTCGTTATCAGCAATTGAAGCTATTCAAAATATTAACAACAACACATATTACCCAGACATAATTCGAAAAACACTAATCAAACAACAGCCTAAAATCATGCTCCTATGGGTCCCTAGCCATGTTGGTATAAAGGGCAACGAGCTTGCTGACGAAGCAGCAAAAACGGCGACTATATCACCCCTCTTTACGCATCCCAATTATAACAAAACAGACATAAACAGATACATTAAAAACCACTTCTCCAACCTAAATACACTACTAATTCAACAGACACCATGCTGGTATCAAGAGATAATCAGACATAACAAATACAATGTTGATGACTATCTTAAAAAACTAGAAATTTGCCAAATACCTAGAAAAACCCAAATAAAACTTATAAGGCTACGAATAGGACATACGAGACTAACACACGAACACCGATTCCTTCAAAGTAATCCCAACCACTGTAAATTCTGCAACACAAACTCTATTATGAATATAGAACATATCATGAACACATGCACGGTGTTTCAAAGTTTTCGAAACCATATCCCAAACCAAAACCTTATCCCACTCCTATCCAACCCAACCCCTGAAAATCTAAGAGAAATTATAAAAAACCACAATCTAACCAATATTATGAACCTTTTATACAATATAAGCTAACATACAAAATAATATAATCTAGACTAAGCAAAACCTATATGAATTATATTAAAAGAATGAATATCTAAACATGAACCAGCCGAAGGCCTTAGCAGCTATGGCTGTCCCCCCTGTAGCTATAGATTTATCTATAAGCTAACATTGTACAAATAAATAAATAAATAACGGCAGGTTTCAACAAATACAATATATATTAGACGATTTAGAAGACGCACTTAGAAGAGCAATGGAACACGAAGGTAGAGATTTAGAAGAAAATCTAGAAGAACAAGTTCAACTTGACGAGGATTTTAGTGTTCTAGCATTTCCTGAAATAAGCTTTCAGCTCAATTTGTTAAATTAAAATGGGAATGACCAACCCCAGGACACGGAAAACGATATTTGAGTCATTAAACTCCCGCCAATAATTTTGCCTGAAAATCTGGCAAGTGTTGTTAGGTCTCTAAATATTAGGCAAAAAACTTTTCTCACTCATGTTATTTACAACGTGAAGAACAATTAAATTTTCCATAAGTTCGTAGGTGGCTGTGCAGGTGTTGGCAAAAGTAGGTTTATTTCTGCAATTTTTCAGTCGCTTTCTAAAGAGTATAATCGTAAAAGAGGAAGCGATCCAAATACTGTTAAGATTCTTTTGTGCGCTCCAACAGAAAAAGCCGCTTTTGGAATAGGAGGTTTCACACTCCATTCCATGTTTCCTCTTACAACCTAGTCTGGGTCTGTTTTTAGGAATATGAGTTTTAATCTGCAGAAGACTCTTCGCACTAGATTCATAGATCTGAAACTCTTCATTATTGATGAGATATCTATGATTGGTGCAAAAATGTTTTCTTATTTGGATTCTCGCCTCAAGCAAATTTTATATAATCGAAATTCTCCTTTTGGAGGCATTTCTGTAATCGTGTTCGGCCGTCTCAGACAACTACGCCTTGTAGGTGACCGTTGGATCTTTTAATCTACATCTTCATCCCACGATCCTTACAGCATCTTTGTTGGGCCTTTTTTGTGGGAACGTTTTAAGTATTTTGAACTCACAGAGATTATGCGACAGCGCGACGACCAATCTTTTGCTTTATCATTAAATAACATGGCATCCGGCCAAATGACCCTAGTAGATATTGATTTGTTCAGGTCGAGAGTTTTTGACGCTAGTCAAGTTCCAGATCAAGCAATTCATTTTACAACAGGGCAAAATTATCTTTTATTCCCACTGAGGAATATATTTATGATGCTGTAAACTATTCTAAAAGCTGCTCATTTAAAAAAAAAAAATATCAAAGAAGCTAACTTCGGCTGTACCGAAGTTTATATACCCTTGCAGCCCATGGCCATAATATTTTTACATGTTCCAAACTCTTTTTCTGTATTTCAATTCATTAATGCACAGAACCTTTCAAATATCATTTCAATTTCTTCTTCTTCCCCAACCCCTTTTAAACGTATGCCGCGATTCGCACGCATACACATATAGCACTAACCATAGAATACATAGATGCGTCAAACTCAAGATTTTTTGATTACAAACGCTAGCCTGAGACTGGATTCCAGGTTGATATTGGCGTTGCCACAATGCCTGATTTAGAAAAAAAAAATATCAAAGAAGCTAACTTCGGCTGTACCGAAGTTTATATACTCTTGCAGTCCGTGGCCATAATATTTTTACATGTTCCAAACTCTTTTTCTGTATCTCAATTAATTAATGCACAGAAACTTTCAAATATCAATTGTGTTCTATATATCCGATCAGATTCAAATTTTGGGATCTGAGATTTTATATATAATACTATCATATTGGTAAATTTCATGGCGATACTCCAATTTTTGCAAAAATGTTTCCTCCAGAGCTATATGATATAGTGGTCCGATTCTCCCAATTTTCATACTTTATTTTTCCCAGGTAATAAAAAGACCCAAAAAAAAAAAATTTCATCCCGATAGCTCTAAAGATGGCTGAGTAAAACGCATACGCACAGACGGACGGACAGACGGACATGGCTATATCAACTCAGCTTCACATGCTGATCAAGAATATATATACTTTATAGGGTCGGAAACGTCTCCTTCTGTGCGTTACAAACATCTGACCAATTTTATTATAACCTCTGCAAGGGTATACAAATGTGGATTGGTGGAACTCAAAAAACGATCTTTATTGAAAGGAAGCGTCTTAAGAACTAATGATTATGATTATTCATACAAATATTTTTTAGGTTCGGTTAGAGAGCTTTTGATGTTAGTAGTGGGAGCTTTTTATCGGATAACAAGGGATCTTGAATTTGATTGGCTTGTTGATTTCGCCTACTAAGCGATCTCACACTTGGAAGATTTTCTGGAGACACATTTGTTTATAAAGTTTATGTTTATCGTTATTGATTTCGCCTAGTAAACGTTCTCA
The DNA here is from genome assembly GCA_018903935.1 of Drosophila insularis. Classification (NCBI taxonomy): domain Eukaryota; kingdom Metazoa; phylum Arthropoda; class Insecta; order Diptera; family Drosophilidae; genus Drosophila; species Drosophila insularis. Next base: position 169,767 of record JAEIFP010001560.1, on the reverse strand, counting down.
CACTTGTAAGGGTATAAAAACAACCCCTAAATTAATTTTTCCATATGCATATTGCCAACAAAGCGACACAGACCCTCTTGTGTCGAAATGCTAATTCAGTTTTTACGCTCTCGGGTGCAATTCGGGTTGACTTCGGCATGTACACAGATGGCCAAACGAGCAATTGCCGAACAAAAGTGCCCACACGGGCTATGGGTGCCTACCAGTGCACAGTGGTTGCGCTTGTATGGGGAGTGCGGCCAAAAATACTTCTAGTGGAGATAAAATTATGAAATTTTTTCCAAAATTCTATAAAAATATAATAAGTAATATAGCATGCCTAAATAAGTCGTATAACCCACCAGCACCCTACACCACCCCCTAATACGTAACCTCAAAAAAAAAAAAAAAAAAAAGAATAAAATATAACATTAGAACAAACAGAAGATTTATTATATATAAATAAAGCAAACAGTAAGAAAAACTAAAATTATATAATAAAAACTAATATTATCAAGTTCTAAGATTTTATTTACATACATTTACTCATCTAAAATTAACTGGAATGTACTGTTTAATAATTTTGTTTTTTTTGTGCAAGGTAACTTTCTTTGGCCAGTAATGAAAGGGTCTGAGCTAAGTAACAATCTATTTAACAAATCAGTATTGGTTGAAATACGTGAAATTTTTCTTGTATGTTGCTCTCTAAATTATTACATTAGAAATTAGAGTAAATACCTTGTACTTCAAAATCCATTCTAAAAAAGTTAATCTGGACCACTTAAGATGACGTCTGACCACTTTGAAATGCAACGCTAAAGAGAAAAAAGCTTACTGAGCGCATCAGCTGTGCGAAAATGAACACGTGTTCGGGATTTCAATGGTATTTCTAGAAAATACCGGTTAAAATAAAAAAAAAGGGTTGCCATTAAGAAGTTTGGACATTTACGAGACAATTCGTTTGGGTTTTGTCAAAATTGGTTGCGAAGGATTTTTTGACTTTTGGCCTATGGGCGCAACCACTGTGCAGTGCTGCCAGAATTTTTATACCATACACCCATAGGGTGAAATGGTATATTAAAGTCGCCAAAATGTTTGTAACAGGCAAAAGGAAGCTTTTCCGACCCCATAAAGTATTTATATTCTTGATCAGCATCAACAGCCGAGACGATCTAGCCATGTCCGTCCGTCCGTGAAAACACCAAATTTGGTATGTGGACTCGTGTGATATGTACACTTATCGAGTTTGTTTCAAATTTTTGCCACGTCCCCTACCGCCCCCGCAAATTAAATAAAACCGATAGCAATTAGAGACACAAAATTTGGTATGTATATTTTCTTAGTAAATGCGCACATTTTGTATTTGTAAAAATTTTCCCACGCCCCCTACCGCCCCGCAAATTAAATAAAACCGATTTTCTCAAAAACTATTTTAGCTAGAGACACCATAGTTGGTATGTATATTTGCTTAGTAATTGCGCACATCTTTTTTGTGTAAAGATTTTGCCACGCCCCTTTCCGCCCCCGTAATTTGAAAAACTCGAATATCTCCCGTAATTTTCTACCTTGTGCAATCAAATTTAGCACACTTAAATTTAATACTAATATCGAGCAAAACACCAAATTTAATCAAAATCGGACTTAAAATAGTAAATAAGGTGCATATCAAAATTATAAGACAGTCAACAAATTTGATTTCATTTCATCGCCAATTACATGTTGTTTGGAATTTTACAAAAACAAATATTGAGATAGATAGATCAAAGCATAAGCTGCAAAATATTACAGTTACTTGCTATTTTTAGCATTATCTAGAATACCACCGTTAGTTTTTCGTGGAAATGGAAGAATTTTGTCTGATTGCAGTTGTATCATAATTATGAATGTCCGTCAAGTTACCGACACTGTTAAACTCGAGTTAGCGACGGTCCTCTGTTAACCCTCTGTTAACTTTTTTGCATTTTTATTTTTTAATTTTTCAGCTAATTATTAACTTTTTTGAAACATATAAAGCCTCAAATCCTAGTGGAGCTGAAATGTTTTTTCCGTCCTTTTTTTCATTTATTTAGCTTTTTCTAAAGTGTATGGCAAAAGTCAAATAGTGACAGTATTAATATATATGTATTTATAGATACAATTAAAAAAACCAAAAATAAAAATTGGACCAAAAAAATATATGAGACCACATGTATATGATACATATAAATGTAATATATAGGGTTCGAATCCTAGCGGAGATTTCATAATTTTTTTTTATTAGGCGCACTTTTTTTTATTTGCATATATAAAATGTATAGAGGTTCGAATCCTAGCAGGGGCGAAATTTTGTTTTTTTTATAAGAATTTCTTTTTTTTGCTTGTAATTTCGTTCTCGCAATAGAGAATGTTTTTTTCGTAATAGTGTAAATGAATGTGTCTTATTAATAAAATAAAAAAACTTCGAGAAAATACTAGCATAATGATACCATGGTTCAGGTCTTATTTGTTTGCAGCGAAATTCTTTGCAATTGCCGAAATTTCTTTGCAACGAAAATTACTCCTTAAATAAGAAAGCCAGACAACAGTTCTATTTTTCATGAACTTTATTTAAATTTTGTAAGATCGCCTACAAATATATTTATCTATATATAAATCACAATTCTAAAAAATTCTTATTAAGAAATAATCACAACTTTTTGGTACAGTCATGTATCACTATACAAAGCCCTCTATTTCAGCGATCCCCTATTTCATCAATAATGAGCGGCGAACTACTGAAGCAATATTTTTCCCAGTGAGGTACCCTTACATTTTGACAATTTTCTCGAAAACGTTACGCTATTGGGTATTGGGACTATAACAAACATATTGCTAATAGAACTACAATGATTCTGGCATTCAATCTTCATTGAGCCGTGTTTTTTGAAGCTAGTTTTTACCGAACAAAGTCAGCCCATTTTTTCATACATTTTGTGACATATACTGAGTGGCGAATTGAGTCAAATTGCTGAGCGAATTGGCTTTGAACAAAATTTGCCGGCAAAAGGTACCCTCACATTTTAACAATTTTCTCGAATACGTTACGCTATTGGGTACTGAGGGCTTCCGAATCTACTCTGGAGAGTCCTTCCAAGGATTCTGGCATTCAATCTTCATTGAACCCTGTTTTTGGGGCCGAGTTTTTACCCTTTGAAATTGCCGTATTTTTTGGCACATTTTGTATGGGGAAAATCATGGTTGGTTCATAAAAATGCAATTTTCTCGAAAACTGTATGAAACCAGATAATGAAACTTGGTGGGAATATAGATGAATAACTGGGGAATAATCTGGCATTCAATCTTCATTGAGCCGTGTTTTTGGAAAGGATATACACAAAAGTGAAAAAAGGACTTTTTCGCGGAGAAATTGTCAATACATGGAATGCTCAAAAACCCCCAAAACTGCAAAAATGTTAACAGAGGGTTAACAGAGGACCGTCGCTAACTCGAGTTTAACAGTGTCGGTAACTTGACGGACATTAAGAAATATCAAATAAGCTAACATCGGCTGTGCCGAAGTTTATATACGGACGGACGGACAACTCAGCTTCTCAAGCTGATCAAGAATATAAATACTTTATAGTGTCGGAAACGTCTCCTTCTGTGCGTTACAAACATCTGACCAATTTTATTATAACCTCTGCAAGGGTATACAAATGTGGATTGGTGGAACTCAAAAAACGATCTTTATTGAAAGGAAGCGTCTTAAGAACTAATGATTATGATTATTCATACAAATATTTTTTAGGTTCGGTTAGAGAGCTTTTGATGTTAGTAGTGGGAGCTTTTTATCGGATAACAAGGGATCTTGAATTTGATTGGCTTGTTGATTTCGCCTACTAAGCGATCTCACACTTGGAAGATTTTCTGGAGACACATTTGTTTATAAAGTTTATGTTTATCGTTATTGATTTCGCCTATTAAACGTTCTCACACTTGTAAGGGTATAAAAACAACCCCTAAATTAATTTTTCCATATGCATATTACCAACAAAACGCTCTCGGGTGCAATTCGGGTTGACTTCGGCATGTACACAGATGGCCAAACGAGCAATTGCCGAACAAAAGTGCCCACACGGGCTATGGGTGCCTACCAGTGCACAGTGGTTGCACTTGTATGGGGAGTGCGGCCAAAAATACTTCTAGTGGAGATAAAATTATGAAATTTTTTCCAAAATTCTATAAAAATATAATAAGTAATATAGCATGCCTAAATAAGTCGTATAACCCACCAGCACCCTACACCACCACCTAATACGTAACCTCAAAAAAAAAAAAAAAAAAAAATAAAATATAACATTAGAACAAACAGAAGATTTATTATATATAAATAAAGCAAACAGTAAGAAAAACTAAAATTATATAATAAAAACTAATATTATCAAGTTCTAAGATTTTATTTACATACATTTACTCATCTAAAATTAACTGGAATGTACTGTTTAATAATTTTGTTTTTTTTGTGCAAGGTAACTTTCTTTGGCCAGTAATGAAAGGGTCTGAGCTAAGTAACAATCTATTTAACAAATCAGTATTGGTTGAAATACGTGAAATTTTTCTTGTATGTTGCTCTCTAAATTATTACATTAGAAATTAGAGTAAATACCTTGTACTTCAAAATCCACTCTAAAAAAGTTAATCTGGACCACTTAAGATGACGTCTGACCACTTTGAAATGCAACGCTAAAGAGAAAAAAGCTTACTGAGCGCATCAGCTGTGCGAAAATGAACACGTGTTCGGGATTTCAATGGTATTTCTAGAAAATACCGGTTAAAATAAAAAAAAAGGGTTGCCATTAAGAAGTTTGGACATTTACGAGACAATTCGTTTGGGTTTTGTCAAAATTGGTTGCGAAGGATTTTTTGACTTTTGGCCTATGGGCGCAACCACTGTGCAGTGCTGCCAGAATTTTTATACCATACACCCATAGGGTGAAATGGTATATTAAAGTCGCCAAAATGTTTGTAACAGGCAAAAGGAAGCTTTTCCGACCCCATAAAGTATTTATATTCTTGATCAGCATCAACAGCCGAGACGATCTAGCCATGTCCGTCCGTCCGTGAAAACACCAAATTTGGTATGTGGACTCGTGTGATATGTACACTTATCGAGTTTGTTTCAAATTTTGCCTGCCGCGTCCCCTACCGCCCCCCGCAAATTAAATAAAACCGATAGCAATTAGAGACACAAAATTTGGTATGTATATTTTCTTAGTAAATGCGCACATTTTGTATTTGTAAAAATTTTCCCACGCCCCCTACCGCCCCGCAAATTAAATAAAACCGATTTTCTCAAAAACTATTTTAGCTAGAGACACCATAGTTGGTATGTATATTTGCTTAGTAATTGCGCACATCTTTTTTGTGTAAAAGATTTTGCCACGCCCCTTTCCGCCCCGTAATTTGAAAAACTCGAATATCTCCCGTAATTTTCTACCTTGTGCAATCAAATTTAGCACACTTAAATTTAATACTAATATCGAGCAAAACACCAAATTTAATCAAAATCGGACTTAAAATAGTAAATAAGGTGCATATCAAAATTATAAGACAGTCAACAAATTTGATTTCATTTCATCGCCAATTACATGTTGTTTGGAATTTTACAAAAACAAATATTGAGATAGATAGATCAAAGCATAAGCTGCAAAATATTACAGTTACTTGCTATTTTTAGCATTATCTAGAATACCACCGTTAGTTTTTCGTGGAAATGGAAGAATTTTGTCTGATTGCAGTTGTATCATAATTATGAATGTCCGGCCAGACGACCAAACGACATCTTTTAAACATTGTTCGTTCAGGTGGGACGCCGCCTCCGCCGATGCCGCCGCCTTCACCTTTTTCGCAAGTCTAGTTTTTAAGGGTCGATGGTGAGGCCTTTCCTACAAAATAACAAAGGAAAGGTCCAGTCCCATATGGTGCAGCACAGAGATCGACATATTGTTTTTTTTTCATATCTACGTACATATATATACACAACACAACACACAGGTGGTGAATTTTTAGAGGGTCTATATAGGTTTATTAAAACATGCTACACACACTTAGTTACATGACGGTTGAAGTTGGAGTTGTAGTTGTTATTGTTGTTGCTTGTATGGTGTTTTTTTTTATTAGGCGCACTTTTTTTAATTTGCATATATAAAATGTATAGAGGTTCGAATCCTAGCAGGGGCGAAATTTTGTTTTTTTTATAAGAATTTCTTTTTTTTGCTTGTAATTTCGTTCTCGCAATAGAGAATGTTTTTTTTCGTAATAGTGTAAATGAATGTGTCTTATTAATAAAATAAAAAAAACTTCGAGAAAATACTAGCATAATGATACCATGGTTCAGGTCTTATTTGTTTGCAGCGAAATTCTTTGCAATTGCCTGAACAAATATGTATGTATGTATACATAACGAAAATTACTCCTTAAATAAGAAAGCCAGACAACAGTTCTATTTTTCATGAACTTTATTTAAATTTTGTAAGATCGCCTACAAATATATTTATCTATATATAAATCACAATTCTAAAAAATTCTTATTAAGAAATAATCACAACTTTTTGGTACAGTCATGTATCACTATACAAAGCCCTCTATTTCAGCGATCCCCTAATTCATCAATAATGAGCGGCGAACTACTGAAGCAATATTTTTCCCAGTGAGGTACCCTTACATTTTGACAATTTTCTCGAAAACGTTACGCTATTGGGTATTGGGACTATAACAAACATATTGCTAATAGAACTACAATGATTCTGGCATTCAATCTTCATTGAGCCGTGTTTTTTGAAGCTAGTTTTTACCCAACAAAGTCAGCCCATTTTTTCATACATTTTATGTGGGCGAATTAAAAGAAAAAGAAGAAGAGATGATCGGCGAATTGCTTTTGCTGAAAAAATATTTTTTCCCCCGAGGTACCCTTACATTTATGCATTTTTCTCGAAAACGTTGCGCAATTGGGTACTGAGGGCTTCCGAACCTACTCTTGAGAGTCCTCCAAGGATTCAATCTTCATTGAGCCGTGTTTTTGGGACCGAGTTTTTACCCTTTGAAATTGCCGTATTTTTTGGCACATTTTTCTCGAAAACTGTATGAAACCAGATAATGAAACTTGGTGGGGATATAGATGAATAACTGGGGAATAATCTGGCATTCAAACTTCATTGAGCCGCGTTTTTGGAAAGGATATACACAAAAGTGAAAAAAAACTTTTTCGCGGAGAAATTGTCAATACATGGAATGCTCAAAAACCCCCAAAACTTAATTAAAACAAAACTTTCATCTATTCTTAATAATTTAAGGCTTTAATTGTTTCAAAAAAGTTAATAAATAGCTGAAAAATTAAAAAATAAAAATGCAAAAAAGTTAACAGAGGGTTAACAGAGGACCGTCGCTAACTCGAGTTTAACAGTGTCGGTAACTTGACGGACATTATTTTTGAAACATTTTTGTGGCAGCAAATTTAAAAATATTTAAAGATGCTTTAACTATTTACTGAACACGAAAAGTAATAAATTTTTTGTAAGTAATTTCAACTAAAGCTAATAAAACTAACTTACTTAACCAAAAGCTAAAAAAAAAACAAACATCCTTTTTGCAAAAAAAAACTCAAAATTGTATAAAACATTTTGAAATGTGATTAAATTTACTATAAAGTGGAAGCTGCTGCTTTTAGAAAAGATCCTTCAAAAAGTTGGTACTAAAAAATTTCTATTCTTCTTCCAAGTGAAAAAAAATTTTAATATATATAAAGTAAATCTCAAATGCCTAAATGATCTTGTTCAAAATTAATATAGAAGGCAATATTAGTTTTAAATGAAAAAATCATACATTAAAATGAGATTAGTTGGAATATATAAGATAAAAGTATATAGGGTTTAAGTCAAATGCCGTTGGTTTTTGGATAATAAGTATTATGTCTATTCTAAGCCTTTTCTTTGCCCGATTTCGTTGCCTATTATAACTTGTATATACCCAGTTTTAGCCAATTAATGCAAAATAAAAAATCTATATACATATATATAATATATGTCTAAATACAACAAGCAAAAAAAACAAAACAGACCCCAAGCAGATTCAAACAGCCTGGGGGCTGCTGCTGGCATCATATACAACAACAACAAAGACTACTGGAATCACAAATTAATAATTTGTTAATAGTAGTATCGATGGTGGAGGCCCCCCTCCCTCTCATACAATAATGCAAAAGTCTAAGACAAAAACCGGATTTTGTGGCAGACAAACATATAATAAGACGACGAATAATCGAGAGAACAATGCGCGCATAAATCTGTGCGACAACAACAACAACTACACTTTACCAAATACTTCAAGACTGAATGACTGATGGTCCGGGTGAAAGTTAATTTGGCAAAAATATGTAGAAAAATTATGAAATGAAATGTATTTTTCCTTTCGACTGCCACTACACATTGGCAGCATTGTATTCGAGAAAGGCGGAGAGAGAGGAAGATGAAGGCAGTAAGTGGCAAGTGGCATGTGGCAAGCGGAAATGGATTATACATACACCCACCGGAAAAAAATTAAATAAATACTTTGTAAGAGCCAAGTAGGGCCAACACGAACAGCCAACACCAATTACATCAGCAGCGGCCACCGCCGAGACGATCTAGCTTATGCCGCCCAAAAGGTTAATAAATAAATTTTAGATAAACAGGAAGAGTTTTAAATGCAAGACTTACCGACAATTGTATGCTCTTTAAATGAAAGTCATCGTATAAATAAATCACAAAAAACAAACGATAGCAATTAGATATTCAAATTTAAAAGTTACCTTCAAATTTAAATCCAACTAAAATTGAAAAAACTTTTCCAGTTTCTTATAGATGGCGGCAAATCTAAATAAAAGATAATCCCAAAATATTCGATTTGGAAAGAGACACTGTAATCTTTTATACATATCTCCTTTTTGATGCTTATAGATGTTGGCAAAGATTTTGCACGAGCTAATCCGCCCTATTTGATCTTGAGATTCTTATATCCTATCAGCGAATTAAACGGGGTCTTATATCAAATTAAATTGGATTAAGGGAAACCACTTATCACATTATAAAGTTATTAGACACCACAATTTCATCAAGTTAGGGCATTAATGAAAGTTAATCAGGTTCAAATCCGCGCCCTCGTGAGACACTTAATCAACATTTAGCGTGTGCCATTTTATTTCTCCCTTTACATGTTCTCTCTCGTCTTTCTACTGTAACTTCGTCTTGAAATGACAGATTAAAGATGGGCAGCAAAATTGGCGGCCACTGAAACAAGTTTACCATTAGGTGGAGAGACCAGGCCTTAGATCGACCAAACGGAAATTTCTTCTGATGCAGTTGTATCGTAATTAGGATGGCCGACAGCCGCCTCCGTTAAACTCGATGCCGCCGGTCCTTAACGCCTCTGTTACCCTTGTGCCAGTTTAGAATTAGGCCGATTTTTAGGCATTATTAACTTTTTAAACATAAAAGCCTCAAATCCTAGTGGAGCTGAAATTTTGAGGCCTTTCCACAAAATACAGGGGTTTCCGTCCTTTTTTTTTCATATTATTTAGCTTTTTCTAAAGTGTATGGCAAAAGTCACAATAGTGACAGGTGGTGATATATATGTATTTAGAGGGACAATATAAGTTCCAAAAATAAAACATTGACTACAAAAACTATATGTTACCACATGTACGGTACATATAAAGTTGTAATTGTAGGGTTCGTTATTGTTGTTGCTTGTATGGTGTTTTTTTTTATTAGGCGCACTTTTTTTAATTTGCATATATAAAATGTATAGAGGTTCGAATCCTAGCAGGGGCGAAATTTTTTTTTAAGAATTTCTTTTTTTTGCTTGTAATTTCGTTCTCGCAATAGAGAATGTTTTTTTTCGTAATAGTGTAAATGAATGTGTCTTATTAATAAAATAAAAAAAACTTCGAGAAAATACTAGCATAATGATACCATGGTTCAGGTCTTATTTGTTTGCAGCGAAATTCTTTGCAATTGCCTGAACAAATATGTATGTATGTATACATAACGAAAATTACTCCTTAAATAAGAAAGCCAGACAACAGTTCTATTTTTCATGAACTTTATTTAAATTTTGTAAGATCGCCTACAAATATATTTATCTATATATAAATCACAATTCTAAAAAATTCTTATTAAGAAATAATCACAACTTTTTGGTACAGTCATGTATCACTATACAAAGCCCTCTATTTCAGCGATCCCCTAATTCATCAATAATGAGCGGCGAACTACTGAAGCAATATTTTTCCCAGTGAGGTACCCTTACATTTTGACAATTTTCTCGAAAACGTTACGCTATTGGGTATTGGGACTATAACAAACATATTGCTAATAGAACTACAATGATTCTGGCATTCAATCTTCATTGAGCCGTGTTTTTTGAAGCTAGTTTTTACCCAACAAAGTCAGCCCATTTTTTCATACATTTTATGTGGGCGAATTAAAAGAAAAGGAAGAGTAGATGATGACGCGAATTGGCTTTTGCTGAACAATATATTTTTTCCCAAAAGGTACCCTTACATTTTAAGCATTTTTCTCGAAAACGTTACGCAATTGGGTACTGAGGGCTTCCGAACCTACTCTGGAGAGTCCTTCCAAGGATTCTGGCATTCAATCTTCATTGAGCCCTGTTTTTGGGGCCGAGTTTTTACCCTTTGAAATTGCCGTATTTTTTGGCACATTTTGTAGGGGGAAAATCATGGTTGGTTCATAAAAATGCAATTTTCTCGAAAACTGTATGAAACCAGATAATGAAACTTGGTGGGGATATAGATGAATAACTGGGGAATAATCTGGCATTCAAACTTCATTGAGCCGCGTTTTTGGAAAGGATATACACAAAAGTGAAAAAAGAACTTTTTCGCGGAGAAATTGTCAATACATGGAATGCTCAAAAACCCCCAAAACTTAATTAAAACAAAACTTTCATCTGAGGCTTAATAATTTAAGGACCTTCGCTAATTCGAGTTTCAAAAAAGTTAATAAATAGACTGAAAAATTAAAAAATAACAAATAAGCAAAAAACGGCTGAACAGAAGGTTAACATACGGACCGACGGACAACTCGAGCTTCTCACAGCTGATCAAGAATATAAATGACTTTATAGTGTCGGAAACGTCTCCTTTTGTGCGTTACAAACATCTAACCAATTTTATTAAAGACCTCTGCTTGGGTATACAAATGTGGATTGGTGGAACTCAAAAAATAATCAATTTATTGAAAGGAAGCGTCTACTAAGAACTAATGAAACTAATTATTCATACAAATATTTTTAAAAAAAACGGTTAGAGAGCCTTTTGATGTTAGAAGTGGGAGCTTTTAATCGGATAACAAGGGATCTTGAATTTGATATGGCTTGATTGAATTCGCCTACTATAAAGATCTCACGCTTGGAAGATTTTCTGAGAAACGATCCGTTCATAAAGTTTATGTTTATCGTTATTGATTTCGCCTATTAAACGTTCTCACACTTGTAAGGGTATAAAAACAACCCCTAAATTAATTTTTCCATATGCATATTACCAACAAAACGCTCTCAGGTGCAATTCGGTCTTGACTTCGGCATGTACACAGAAGGCCAAACGAGCTTTAATTGCCAACAAAAGTGCCCACACGGGCTATGGGTGCCTACCAGTGCACAGTGGTTGCACTTGTATGGGGAGTACGGCCAAAAATACTTCTAGTGGAGATAAAATTATGAAATTTTTTTCCAAAATTCTATAAAAATATAATAAGTAATATAGCATGCCTAAATAAGTCGTATAACCCACCAGCACCCTACACCACCACCTAATACGTAACCTCAAAAAAAACAAAAAAAAAAAGAATAAAATATAACATTAGAACAAACAGAAGATTTATTATATATAAATAAAGCAAACAATAAGAAAAAACTAAAATTATATAATAAAAACTAATATTATCAAGTTCTAAGATTTTATTTACATACATTTACTCATCTAAAATTAACTGGAATGTACTGTTTAATAATTTTGTTTTTTTTGTGCAAGGTAACTTTCTTTGGCCAGTAATGAAAGGGTCTGAGCTAAGTAACAATCTATTTAACAAATCAGTATTGGTTGAAATACGTGAAATTTTTCTTGTATGTTGCTCTACTAAATTATTACATTAGAAATTAGAGTAAATACCTTGTACTTCAAAATCCACTCTAAAAAAGTTAATCTGGACCACTTAAGATGACGTCTGACCACTTTGAAATGCAACGCTAAAGAGAAAAAAGCTTACTGAGCGCATCAGCTGTGCGAAAATGAACACGTGTTCGGCAATTCAATGGTATTTCTAGAAAATACCGGTTAAAATAAAAAAAAAGGGTTGCCATTAAGAAGTTTGGACATTTACGAGACAATTCGTTTGGGTTTTGTCAAAATTGGTTGCGAAGGATTTTTTGACTTTTGGCCTATGGGCGCAAATCACTGTGCAGTGCTGCCAGAATTTTTATACCATACACCCATAGGGTGAAATGGTATATTAAAGTCGCCAAAATGTTTGTAACAGGCAAAAGGAAGCTTTTCCGACCCCATAAAGTATTTATATTCTTGATCAGCATCAACAGCCGAGACGATCTAGCCATGTCCGTCCGTCCGTGAAAACACCAAATTTGGTATGTGGACTCGTGTGATATGTACACTTATCGAGTTTGTTTCAAATTTTGCCCACGTCCCCTACCGCCCCCGCAAATTAAATAAAACCGATAGCAATTAGAGACACAAAATTTGGTATGTATATTTTCTTAGTAAATGCGCACATTTTGTATTTGTAAAAATTTTCCCACGCCCCCTACCGCCCCGCAAATTAAATAAAACCGATTTTCTCAAAAACTATTTTAGCTAGAGACACCATAGTTGGTATGTATATTTGCTTAGTAATTGCGCACATCTTTTTGTGTAAAGCCACCCCTTTTGCCCTTCCGCCCGCCCGTAATTTGAAAAACTCGAATATCTCCCGTAATTTTCTACCTTGTGCAATCAAATTTAGCACACTTAAATTTAATACTAATATCGAGCAAAACACCAAATTTAATCAAAATCGGACTTAAAATAGTAAATAAGGTGCATATCAAAATTATAAGACAGTCAACAAATTTGATTTCATTTCATCGCCAATTACATGTTGTTTGGAATTTTACAAAAACAAATATTGAGATAGATAGATCAAAGCATAAGCTGCAAAATATTACAGTTACTTGCTATTTTTAGCATTATCTAGAATACCACCGTTAGTTTTTCGTGGAAATGGAAGAATTTTGTCTGATTGCAGTTGTATCATAATTATGAATGTCCGTCAAGTTACCGACACTGTTAAACTCGAGTTAGCGACGGTCCTCTGTTAACCCTCTGTTAATTTTTTTGCATTTTTATTTTTTAATTTTTCAGCTAATTATTAACTTTTTTGAAACATATAAAGCCTCAAATCCTAGTGGAGCTGAAATGTTTTTTCCGTCCTTTTTTCATTTATTTAGCTTTTTCTAAAGTGTATGGCAGAAGTCAAATAGTGACAGTATTAATATATATGTATTTATAGATACAATTAAAAAAACCAAAAATAAAAATTGGACCAAAAAATAATATGAGACCACATGTATATGATACATATAAATGTAATATATAGGGTTCGAATCCTAGCGGAGATTTCATAATTTTTTTTTATTAGGCGCACTTTTTTTTTATTTGCATATATAAAATGTATAGAGGTTCGAATCCTAGCAGGGGCGAAATTTTGTTTTTTTTATAAGAATTTCTTTTTTTGCTTGTAATTTCGTTCTCGCAATAGAGAATGTTTTTTTCGTAATAGTGTAAATGAATGTGTCTTATTAATAAAATAAAAAAACTTCGAGAAAATACTAGCATAATGATACCATGGTTCAGGTCTTATTTGTTTGCAGCGAAATTCTTTGACATTGCCGAAATTTCTTTGCAACGAAAATTACTCCTTAAATAAGAAAGCCAGACAACAGTTCTATTTTTCATGAACTTTATTTAAATTTTGTAAGATCGCCTACAAATATATTTATCTATATATAAATCACAATTCTAAAAAATTCTTATTAAGAAATAATCACAACTTTTTGGTACAGTCATGTATCACTATACAAAGCCCTCTATTTCAGCGATCCCCTATTTCATCAATAATGAGCGGCGAACTACTGAAGCAATATTTTTCCCAGTGAGGTACCCTTACATTTTAACAATTTTCTCGAAAACGTTACGCTATTGGGTATTGGGACTATAACAAACATATGTATTGCTAATAGAACTACAATGATTCTGGCATTCAATCTTCATTGAGCCGTGTTTTTTGAAGCTAGTTTTTACCCAACAAAGTCAGCCCATTTTTCACACATTTTATGTGGGCGAATTAAAAGAAAAAGAAGAAGAGATGATCGGCGAATTGCTTTTGCTGAAAAAATATTTTTTCCCCCGAGGTACCCTTACATTTATGAATTTTTCTCGAAAACGTTACGCAATTGGGTACTGAGGGCTTCCGAATCTACTCTGGAGAGTCCTTCCAAGGATTCTGGAAGGAATCTTCATTGAACCCTGTTTTTGGGGCCGAGTTTTTACCCTTTGAAATTGCCGTATTTTTTGGCACATTTTGTATGGGGAAAATCATGGTTGGTTCATAAAAATGCAATTTTCTCGAAAACTGTATGAAACCAGATAATGAAACTTGGTGGGAATATAGATGAATAACTGGGGAATAATCTGGCATTCAATCTTCATTGAGCCGTGTTTTTGGAAAGGATATACACAAAAGTGAAAAAAGGACTTTTTCGCGGAGAAATTGTCAATACATGGAATGCTCAAAAACCCCCAAAACTGCAAAAATGTTAACAGAGGGTTAACAGAGGACCGTCGCTAACTCGAGTTTAACAGTGTCGGTAACTTGACGGACATTAAAAAATATCAAATAAGCTAACATCGGCTGTGCCGAAGTTTATATACGGACGGACGGACAACTCAGCTTCTCAAGCTGATCAAGAATATAAATACTTTATAGAGTCGGAAACGTCTCCTTCTGTGCGTTACAAACATCTGACCAATTTTATAATACCCTCTGCAAGGGTATAAAAAAGACTTAAATAAATAAAATGGGTCGCTCTACATTAATTTCGGATCAGGAAAAGGGAAGCATTCTTGCTTTTAGGAAATCTGGTTGGACTGTGTCCAAAATATCCAGAGAAATTGGACGCAGTCGCACCGCAATCGCAAATTTTTTGAAGAATCCGGATGATTATGGCAAGAAACGGAGTAGTGGTCGGAAACCAGTTTTAAGTTCTCGCGACAAACGATGTCAGTAAAGTTAGCCACACTGTTAATGCCGAGTTATCCACAACCCTCTGTTAACCCTCTGTTAAGTTTTTTGAATGTTGAATTTTCAATTTTCCAGCTAGTTAGTAACTATTTTAAATGAAATAAAGTTTAATTAGATAAAAAATGAATCAGTCTATTGTTTTTATTCACTTTTGGGGGATTTCAAACATTCTATATATTTACAATTTGTTCATGAAAATGGGCATTTTACGGATTCGTGTAGCACTGCTCCAAAGGCACAGCTCAATGACAATGAAATGCCAGAATTTTCCCCAAATATTCATTTTTATCCCCAAGAAATTTCAATAAAAACGTGTGAACAGTTTTCGAGAAAATTGCATTTTTGTTGACCACCCATGATTTTCCCCATACAAAAAATGCAAAAAATATGCACCAAAAATAGGCACAGCTCAATGAAGATTGAACGCCAGAATCATGAATGGACTTTCTATAATATGTGGGCAAAGTTTCATTGAGAATGTGTGAACAGTTTTCGAGAAATTTGTAAAAATACATGGGTGCCTCGGGAAAATAAATATTTTTTCAGCAAAGACAATTCTCCTCAATTCTCTTCTTCTTCCCCTTTTTATATCCCCATACAAAAAATTCAAAAAATATGCGCCAACTTTGGCGAGTTGCACAAAATTTCCAAGGGCACAGCTCAATGGACATTGAATGCCAGAATGATCATTGGACTTTCAGGAATATGTGCATAGAATTTTATTCGGAATGTGTGAAAGGTTTTCGAGAAAAATGCATAAATATATAGGCGCCTCGAAGAAATAAATTTCGCCTCAGCAATGGCAATTCGCCGCTCTGTTTTCATGCTCGCGGCTCATTTGAGACTCGAGGCTCATTTGAGACTCGCGGCTCGTTTTGAGACTCGCGGCTCATTTTGAGATTCGCTGCTCAGCGCTCTTCTTCTTCACCCTATTATATCCCCATACAAAATATGCCAGAAATATGCGCCGACTTTGGCGAGAATGAACACTTTTCCAAGAACACAGCTCAATGGACATTGAATGCCAGAATGATCATTTGACTTTCAGGAATATGTGCATAGAATTTTATTCGGAATGTGTGAAAGGTTTTCGAGAAATATGCATAAATGTAAGGGTATATATTTGTTCGGCAAAGGCAAGTTGCCGTTCAGTTTTGAATTTCGCCTTTCCATAGGGTGGAATAGGGGGATCAGGCACATATAGTGCCGATGAAATATTGGGTCTTGCACTGTGGTACACGTGTGGTAATAAAAACATTTTGATTTTTTCTTAGTAGGCTTTCCTTAAAAATATGAATAAACTTAATGAAATATGTAATTTTTAAATTTGTCTTTCTCATTTAAAGGAGAATTGTAGTGATGACGTACATACATGTATGTTCGTGGAACTGCAAACAAATTTGCTGTAAACAAATAAGACTTAAACCATTGTAGCATTCTGGTAGTTTATTCTCGTTGTTTATTTAAATTATTATGTCCGTCAAGTTACCGACACTGTTAAACTCGAGTTAGCGACGGTCCTCTGTTAACCCTCTGTTAACTTTTTTGCATTTTTATTTAGATAGATGAAAGTTTTGTTTTAATTCAGTTTTGGGGGTTTTTGAGCATTCCATGTATTGACAATTTCTCCGCGAAAAAGTCCTTTTTTCACTTTTGTGTATATTCTTTCCAAAAACACGGCTCAATGAAGATTGAATGCCAGAATCCTTGGAGGACTCTCAAGAGTAGGTTCGGAAGCCCTCAGTACCCAATTGCGTAACGTTTTCGAGAAAAATGCATAAATGTAAGGGTACCTCGGGGGAAAAAATATTTTTTCAGCAAAAGCAATTCGCCGATCATCTCTTCTTCTTTTTCTTTTAATTCGCCCACATAAAATGTGTGAAAAATGGGCTGACTTTGTTGGGCAAAAACTAGCTTCAAAAAACACGGCTCAATGAAGATTGAATGCCAGAATCATTGTAGTTCTATTAGCAATATGTTTGTTATAGTCCCAATACCCAATAGCGTAACGTTTTCGAGAAAATTGTTAAAATGTGAGGGTACCTTTTGCCGGCAAATTTTGTTCAAAGCCAATTCGCTCAGCAAGTTGACTCAATTCGCCACTCAGTATATGTCACAAAATGTATGAAAAATGGGCTGATTTGTTGGGTAAAAACTAGCTTCAAAAAACACGGCTCAATGAAGATTGAATGCCAGAATCATTGTAGTTCTATTAGCAATATGTTTGTTATAGTCCCAATACCCAATAGCGTAACGTTTTCGAGAAAATTGTTAAAATGTGAGGGTACCTTTTGCCGGCAAATTTTGTTCAAAGCCAATTCGCTCAGCAATTTGACTCAATTCGCCACTCAGTATATGTCACAAAATGTATGAAAAAATGGGCTGACTTTGTTGGGTAAAAACTAGCTTCAAAAAACACGGCTCAATGAAGATTGAATGCCAGAATCATTGTAGTTCTATTAGCAATATGTTTGTTATAGTCCCAATACCCAATAGCGTAACGTTTTCGAGAAAATTGTCAAAATGTAAGGGTACCTCACTGGGAAAAATATTGCTACAGTAGTTCGCCGCTCATTATTGATGAAATAGAGGATCGCTGAAATAGAGGGCTTTGTATAGTGATACATGACTGTACCAAAAAGTTGTGATTATTTCTTAATAAGAATTTTTTAGAATTGTGATTTATATATAGATAAATATATTTGTAGGCGATCTTACAAAATTTAAATAAAGTTCATGAAAAATATAACTGTTGTCTGGCTTTCTTATTTAAGGAGTAATTTTCGTTGCAAAGAAATTTCGGCAATTGCAAAGAATTTCGCTGCAAACAAATAAGACCTGAATCATGGTATCATTATGCTAGTATATTCTCGAAGTTTTTTTATTTTTTTAATAAGACACATTCATTTACACTATTACGAAAAAAACATTCTCTATTGCGAGAACGAAATTACAAGCAAAAAAAAAGAAATTCTTATAAAAAAAACAAAATTTCGCCCCTGCTAGGATTCGAACCTCTATACATTTTATATATGCAAATAAAAAAAAGTGCGCCTAATAAAAAAAAATTATGAAATCTCCGCTAGGATTCGAACCCTATATATTACATTTATATGTATCATATACATGTGGTCTCATATATTTTTTTGGTCCAATTTTTATTTATGTCCGTAAAGTTAGCGACGCTGTTAAGTTTGAGTTAGCGACGGTCCTCTGTTAACCCTCTGTTAACTTTTTTGCAATTTTTAATTTTTAATTTTTTCGTTGTTTATTAACTTTTTTGAATGAAATAAACTTTTATTTTGTTAAGCAAATCAAAATCTATTGATTTAACTTGTTTTTGGGGGGTTTTAGTCGTTCCAAGTATTGAAAATTTGGACTGGAAAAATCAGGTTCCCACGGTTTGGAGCATAGCTCCACTCTGGGTCACCATCAAGGAATGCACGGTACGCCAAAATGAGCGCTAGATATTCAAGAGTGTCTCCAGAAAGTTTTATCAAAATCTACTGAGCAGTTTTTGAGAAAATCGCTTATCAGTGGAGCAACCTATGATTTTGCTCCATACAAAAAGCGTAAAAAAAATTACATTCGTATTTGAGCTCGAATATCTCAGTTCAGAGCCACCATCAAGCAATGCACGGTAGCTTGTTCGATTGGGGGATATTTCAAGAGTGTCCAATAAAAGTTTTATCAACATCTACTGAGCAGTTTTTGAGAAAAAGCCCCAAAAGTGTAGGTGCTTTTTTGTGGGCACTTTTACTGATAAGGGTGGCGCGAGCTCCGGAAACGGAACCAGTTGCCGGAACCAATGAACCAGTTGCCGGAACCAATGAACCAGTAAACTTAGAACTGCCAAGTTCTAAGGGTCCGATTTTCGTCGTTATCTCTCCTAGCCAGCATCAAGCAATGCACGGTATCTCATTCGATTGGGCATAAAATAATCTATTTATGGGCGAAGTTTAATCAAAATCTACCGAGCCGTTTTTGAGAAATTCGAAAAAGAAAATTTAAAAATTTTGAAGATGGCAGTTGGTGCATATCGATATGAATGGGCACGTTGATCGATGTATTTCATCGAATTGGCTGCCCTCTCTAAAAATCGTCGTTATCTCTCCTAGCCAGCATCAAGCAATGCACGGTATCTCATTCGATTGGGCATAAAATAATCTATATATGGGCGAAGTTTAATCAAAATCTACTGAGCCGTTTTTGAGAAATTCGAAAAAGAAAATTTAAAAATTTTCAAAATGGCAGTTGGTGCATATCGATATGAATGGGCACGTTGATCGATGTATTTCATCGAATTGGCTGCCCTCTCTAATCGTAGTTTGGAATAGGGCGTAGCTAAGGGGGTATTTCCATGTGCTCATCAAAGGGGATTTATGGGCAAATAGTTACCCTACAAATAGAACATGAATTTGGTGTGAAATATTTAGATATATGCATGTACATATGCATGTAATATATGCATGTAAATCTAAAAATAAAATAAACAAAGTAATTCATATACATATATATATGTTTAAATATGTATTAAAAATAATATAATTTAAAAGAAAAAAATAAAATGCATGCCGCCCGCAGGCGGACATTCCTACGATTAGAACCCATGAAAAAATGTTTAGTTTTCAACTTTTCCGACAATTTAACATATACGCCAATCCAAAGCTTTGCGAGAAGCCTGCAAATTTGCAGATTACTGCGAAGCTTTGGAATGGCGTGTTTGCTAAATTGTTGGATAGATAAATTTCTCGTCATCTTTTTTTCACGGGTTCAACTCGTAGAAGTGGCTACCTAGTGTCTCCTCATCCAGCGCATGCTTTTTTCTTTTTCCTTTAAATTATATTTTTTTAAACATATTTAATCTTATATAAATATAAGAATATATATGTACATACTCATTTACCTGTAAAACCTATGTGCGCAAACATATGTATGTATGTACATATATCTATGTCGGTATATACATACATACATACATACATATGTAAATATCAGATTTAGCCTTGTAAACGTATGCATATATAGGGAAGTGCGTACATATGAACATACATACATATGTATGTATGCATCAGAGTTACCTCTAAAAAAGTATGTGTACACAAGGGCGTCGCCTAGTACTGGCATGGGGTGTTACCCTAAAAATTTGTGACCCCCTAAAATTTGAAACCTACGCTCTTGTTCATACATATAAACATACATACATATGTACATATTTATATGTTTGTGCACACTTGGCCTTGAAAACGCATGCGTACACACATCTATGTATGTATGTATACATTTTCGGCAGGCAAGTGTGTATGTACGTAGGCAGATACATACATATATGTACATATATACATATGCATGCATGAATATGTTCATTTCTCAATGCTGGCCGACAAAACTAAAAAATTTGCAGACTTCTCGCAAAGCTTTGGATTGGCGTATATGTTAAATTGTCGGAAAAGTTGAAAACTAAACATTTTTTCATGGGGTTTAATTGGAAAAGGGGCCCCCGGCGGGGGGATTCATTTTTTTTTTTTCTTTTAAATTATATTATTTTTAATACATATTTAAACATATATATATGTATATGAATTACTTTGTTTATTTTATTTTTAGATTTACATGCATATATTACATGCATATGTTTTTTTTTTTTTTTTATTTTATTTTTTTTTTTTTTTTTTGTTTTTTTTTTTTCCTTTAACCCCCTTTTGTGAGCAAGGGGAAACCCCCCTTTCTTCCCCCCTTTTCCAAATCTAATTTGAGAGGGGGGACTATTTGATGAAATACATCGATCAATGTGCCCATTCATATCGATATGCACCAACTGCCATTTTCAAAATTTTTAAATTTTCTTTTTCGAATTTCTCAAAAACGGCTCAGTAGATTTTGATTAAACTTCGCCCATATATAGATTATTTTATGCCCAATCGAATGAGATACCGTGCATTGCTTGATGCTGGCTAGGAGAGATAACGACGATTTTTAGAGAGGGCAGCCAATTCGATGAAATACATCGATCAACGTGCATTTTTAAATTTTCTTTTTCGAATTTCTCAAAAACGGCTCAGTAGATTTTGATTAAACTTCGCCCATATATAGATTATTTTATGCCCAATCGAATGAGATACCGTGCATTGCTTACGACGATTTTTAGAGAGGGCAGCCAATTCGATGAAATACATCGATCAACGTGCCCAATTATATCGATATGCACCAACTGCCATCTTCAAAATTTTTAAATTTTCTTTTTCGAATTTCTCAAAAACGGCTCAGTAGATTTTGATTAAACTTCGCCCATATATAGATTATTTTATGCCCAATCGAATGAGATACCGTGCATTGCTTGATGCTGGCTAGGAGAGATAACGACGATTTTTAGAGAGGGCAGCCAATTCGATGAAATACATCGATCAACGTGCCCATTCATATCGATATGCACCAACTGCCATCTTCAAAATTTTTAAATTTTCTTTTTCGAATTTCTCAAAAACGGCTCAGTAGATTTTGATTAAACTTCGCCCATATATAGATTATTTTATGCCCAATCGAATGAGATACCGTGCATTGCTTGATGCTGGCTAGGAGAGATAACGACGATTTTTAGAGAGGGCAGCCAATTCGATGAAATACATCGATCAACGTGCCCATTCATATCGATATGCACCAACTGCCATCTTCAAAATTTTTAAATTTTCTTTTTCGAATTTCTCAAAAACGGCTCAGTAGATTTTGATTAAACTTCGCCCATATATAGATTATTTTATGCCCAATCGAATGAGATACCGTGCATTGCTTGATGCTGGCTAGGAGAGATAACGACGATTTTTAGAGAGGGCAGCCAATTCGATGAAATACATCGATCAACGTGCCCATTCATATCGATATGCACCAACTGCCATCTTCAAAATTTTTAAATTTTCTTTTTCGAATTTCTCAAAAACGGCTCAGTAGATTTTGATTAAACTTCGCCCATATATAGATTATTTTATGCCCAATCGAATGAGATACCGTGCATTGCTTGATGCTGGCTAGGAGAGATAACGACGATTTTTAGAGAGGGCAGCCAATTCGATGAAATACATCGATCAACGTGCCCATTCATATCGATATGCACCAACTGCCATCTTCAAAATTTTTAAATTTTCTTTTTCGAATTTCTCAAAAACGGCTCAGTAGATTTTGATTAAACTTCGCCCATATATAGATTATTTTATGCCCAATCGAATGAGATACCGTGCATTGCTTGATGCTGGCTAGGAGAGATAACGACGATTTTTAGAGAGGGCAGCCAATTCGATGAAATACATCGATCAACGTGCCCATTCATATCGATATGCACCAACTGCCATCTTCAAAATTTTTAAATTTTCTTTTTCGAATTTCTCAAAAACGGCTCAGTAGATTTTGATTAAACTTCGCCCATATATAGATTATTTTATGCCCAATCGAATGAGATACCGTGCATTGCTTGATGCTGGCTAGGAGAGATAACGACGATTTTTAGAGAGGGCAGCCAATTCGATGAAATACATCGATCAACGTGCCCATTCATATCGATATGCACCAACTGCCATCTTCAAAATTTTTAAATTTTCTTTTTCGAATTTCTCAAAAACGGCTCAGTAGATTTTGATTAAACTTCGCCCATATATAGATTATTTTATGCCCAATCGAATGAGATACCGTGCATTGCTTGATGCTGGCTAGGAGAGATAACGACGAAAATCGGACCCTTAGAACTTGGCAGTTCTAAGTTTACTGGTTCATTGGTTCCGGTAAGTTTACTGGTTCATTGGTTCCGGCAACTGGTTCCGTTTCCGGAGCTCGCGCCACCCTTATCAGTAAAAGTGCCCACAAAAAAGCACCTACACTTTTGGGGCTTTTTCTCAAAAACTGCTCAGTAGATGTTGATAAAACTTTTATTGGACACTCTTGAAATATCCCCCAATCGAACAAGCTACCGTGCATTGCTTGATGGTGGCTCTGAACTGAGATATTCGAGCTCAAATACGAATGTAATTTTTTTTACGATTTTTGTATGGAGCAAAATCATAGGTTGCTCCACTGATAAGCGATTTTCTCAAAAACTGCTCAGTAGATTTTGATAAAACTTTTTGGAGACACTCTTGAATATCTAGCGCTCATTTTGGCCTACCGTGCATTCCTTGATGGTGACCCGAAGTGGAGCTATGCTCCAAAACGTGGGGACCTGATTTTTCCAGTCCAAATTTTCAATACTAGGAACGATTAAAACCCCCCAAAAACAAGTTAAATCAATAGATTTTGATTTGCTTAACAAAATAAAAGTTTATTTCATTCAAAAAAGTTAATAAACAACGAAAAAATTAAAAATTGCAAAAAAGTTAACAGAGGGTTAACAGAGGACCGTCGCTAACTCAAACTTAACAGCGTCGCTAACTTTACGGACATTTTTTATTTTTGGTTTTTTTAATTGTATCTATAAATACATATATATTAATACTGTCACTATTTGACTTCTGCCATACACTTTAGAAAAAGCTAAATAAATGAAAAAAAAGGACGGAAAAAACATTTCAGCTCCACTAGGATTTGAGGCTTTATATGTTTCAAAAAAGTTAATAATTAGCTGAAAAATTAAAAAATAAAAATGCAAAAAAGTTAACAGAGGGTTAACAGAGGACCGTCGCTAACTCGAGTTTAACAGTGTCGGTAACTTGACGGACATTCATAATTATGATACAACTGCAATCAGACAAAATTCTTCCATTTCCACGAAAAACTAACGGTGGTATTCTAGATAATGCTAAAAATAGCAAGTAACTGTAATATTTTGCAGCTTATGCTTTGATCTATCTATCTCAATATTTGTTTTTGTAAAATTCCAAACAACATGTAATTGGCGATGAAATGAAATCAAATTTGTTGACTGTCTTATAATTTTGATATGCACCTTATTTACTATTTTAAGTCCGATTTTGATTAAATTTGGTGTTTTGCTCGATATTAGTATTAAATTTAAGTGTGCTAAATTTGATTGCACAAGGTAGAAAATTACGGGAGATATTCGAGTTTTTCAAATTACGGGGGCGGAAAGGGGCGTGGCAAAATCTTTACACAAAAAAGATGTGCGCAATTACTAAGCAAATATACATACCAACTATGGTGTCTCTAGCTAAAATAGTTTTTGAGAAAATCGGTTTTATTTAATTTGCGGGGCGGTAGGGGGCGTGGGAAAATTTTTACAAATACAAAATGTGCGCATTTACTAAGAAAATATACATACCAAATTTTGTGTCTCTAATTGCTATCGGTTTTATTTAATTTGCGGGGGCGGTAGGGGACGTGGCAAAAATTTGAAACAAACTCGATAAGTGTACATATCACACGAGTCCACATACCAAATTTGGTGTTTTCACGGACGGACGGACATGGCTAGATCGTCTCGGCTGTTGATGCTGATCAAGAATATAAATACTTTATGGGGTCGGAAAAGCTTCCTTTTGCCTGTTACAAACATTTTGGCGACTTTAATATACCATTTCACCCTATGGGTGTATGGTATAAAAATTCTGGCAGCACTGCACAGTGGTTGCGCCCATAGGCCAAAAGTCAAAAAATCCTTCGCAACCAATTTTGACAAAACCCAAACGAATTGTCTCGTAAATGTCCAAACTTCTTAATGGCAACCCTTTTTTTTTTTATTTTAACCGGTATTTTCTAGAAATACCATTGAAATCCCGAACACGTGTTCATTTTCGCACAGCTGATGCGCTCAGTAAGCTTTTTTCTCTTTAGCGTTGCATTTCAAAGTGGTCAGACGTCATCTTAAGTGGTCCAGATTAACTTTTTTAGAATGGATTTTGAAGTACAAGGTATTTACTCTAATTTCTAATGTAATAATTTAGAGAGCAACATACAAGAAAAATTTCACGTATTTCAACCAATACTGATTTGTTAAATAGATTGTTACTTAGCTCAGACCCTTTCATTACTGGCCAAAGAAAGTTACCTTGCACAAAAAAAACAAAATTATTAAACAGTACATTCCAGTTAATTTTAGATGAGTAAATGTATGTAAATAAAATCTTAGAACTTGATAATATTAGTTTTTATTATATAATTTTAGTTTTTCTTACTGTTTGCTTTATTTATATATAATAAATCTTCTGTTTGTTCTAATGTTATATTTTATTCTTTTTTTTTTTTTTTTTGAGGTTACGTATTAGGGGGTGGTGTAGGGTGCTGGTGGGTTATACGACTTATTTAGGCATGCTATATTACTTATTATATTTTTATAGAATTTTGGAAAAAATTTCATAATTTTATCTCCACTAGAAGTATTTTTGGCCGCACTCTCCATACAAGCGCAACCACTGTGCACTGGTAGGCACCCATAGCCCGTGTGGGCACTTTTGTTCGGCAATTGCTCGTTTGGCCATCTGTGTACATGCCGAAGTCAACCCGAATTGCACCCGAGAGCGTAAAAACTGAATTAGCATTTCGACACAAGAGGGTCTGTGTCGCTTTGTTGGCAATATGCATATGGAAAAATTAATTTAGGGGTTGTTTTTATACCCTTACAAGTGTGAGAACGTTTAATAGGCGAAATCAATAACGATAAACATAAACTTTATAAACAAATGTGTCTCCAGAAAATCTTCCAAGTGTGAGATCGCTTAGTAGGCGAAATCAACAAGCCAATCAAATTCAAGATCCCTTGTTATCCGATAAAAAGCTCCCACTACTAACATCAAAAGCTCTCTAACCGAACCTAAAAAATATTTGTATGAATAATCATAATCATTAGTTCTTAAGACGCTTCCTTTCAATAAAGATCGTTTTTTGAGTTCCACCAATCCACATTTGTATACCCTTGCAGAGGTTATAATAAAATTGGTCAGATGTTTGTAACGCACAGAAGGAGACGTTTCCGACCCTATAAAGTATATATATTCTTGATCAGCATGTGAAGCTGAGTTGATATAGCCATGTCCGTCTGTCCGTCCGTCTGTGCGTATGCGTTTTACTCAGCCATCTTTAGAGCTATCGGGATGAAATTTTTTTTTTTTGGGTCTTTTTATTACCTGGGAAAAATAAAGTATGAAAATTGGGAGAATCGGACCACTATATCATATAGCTCTGGAGGAAACATTTTTGCAAAAATTGGAGTATCGCCATGAAATTTACCAATATGATAGTATTTCATATAAAATCTCAGATCCCAAAATTTGAATCTAATCGGATATATAGAACACAAGTTACAGCCGATAAAAATCGGTTCGGCTTGCTGCCTACTACGTCATCATCAAATCAACAGAGCACACGCATGCACACATACAGACGCAACGCTACATAAACTATATGTGTATGCGTGCGAGTCGTGGCATGCGTGTAAAAGGGGCCATCCCCTTGAAATGATATTTGAAAGGTTTTGTGCATTAATGAATTGAGATACAGAAAAAAAATTTGGAACATGTAAAAATATTATGGCCATGGACTGCAAGGGTATATAAACTTCGGCGCAGCCGATGTTAGCTTCTTTGATATTTTTTTTTATTCCAGGCCCTTCAGTTGGTTAAGTTTCGGCCAATTCGCTATACTTCTTTTTGTGCTTCACTTCAAGGTGTCTTTTTAAATTGCAAACATGGTTGCCACTGAAACACATTTTACAAAGTTTACACTCCGAAACATTTTTTTCCTCGTCAAATCTAAACAAATTTCGCAAAATAACGTTACGCTTGCGACCCATCTCGGAACACAATAAAGAATGATCATAATTAGAAATAAGAAAAATATGTTTGATTCAGTAACACTCGCGGCTTAAGACATTTCCAATAAAGTAGTGGCTTCGAATGCACTGTACCCTGCTATTTTCTGTATGATTTTTATGGAATTCGGTGGAAAGCCGGATCTTTTTTAAATTATGAACAGATGAACAGATTGAAGATACCCAATTTTATTATACGCCACTAAAGGGGTATCGCTGTAAAGCTGGGCAATAAATAGTACAGTTGCTTACCTTAGTTAAAGCTGTGCTCCGTCGCACAGTGGACGGTTTTGCTAAGTTAGTGGCAAAAATATGTAAAATTTCAACCAAAATGTAAAAATATTTTGAAAATATTTAACACAGATGCTGTTTTTCAATAGAAAGTTTTATTTCAAGCGAAAAACAAATAAAAATCATTTTTTTTGATTTTTATTTTTTTTTGATCAAAAAAGATTTTTTTTTCTTATTCTTATTAAATTACTCAAAATTAATTATCTTTTTTGAAGAAAATTTAAAAAAATTGAATTTTTAAAAATCTTTCCAAAAATGCTTTCCAATCTTGGTTATCAAACTTTATTATTGATGCAGCTTTGACTGCAATTATCTTTGATCAGAACGATAGCAGTATCGTCAATGTTCCATGCCAAGTCGAGCAAGCTGCATTTAACAATAAAATAACAATCGAAAATGCATTGAAAAGCTCTTCAAACATTATAGTTATACCTCATTGTTATGAGAACCATTTCTATGTTTTGATCTTGAATAAAGAAAAGTTGGAGTTCGCTTTCTTAAATCCTTTTGGAAAGGATTTTATAACTTCAAAGTTTATAAAATATTACCAAGGGTTGCTTAAAAACTATAGATCTCTTGAAATTAATCACGATATACAAAGGGATTCTTATAATTGCGGTATTTTTGTACTGCAATATGCAGAGTGCTACATTCAAAATAAAGCTTTGACAAATTTGTTACCTCCTGCATTGTTTAGAGAAGACATTTTTAGAAAATTGATTGGCTGTAGTGATGCAATTTTGGAAACATGTCTGCATTGCTCACGCACTACATCTGACGCCCACTGCATTAGATGTAACAGGCATATTTGCATTAATTGCTATACAAACTTCTATACAATAGTTGAAACAGATTTAATTTGTAAGCTATGCGAGGCATAAGTCACCTCGCAAAACTCTATTTTGCGATTTATTTAGACAAGAAGTATATGGCCCAATGAATTCGTGTTGAATTCTATAAATGGCTGCAGGAAGGAAACTGACCGTAATTGACCGGCCTATCAAATAGTGCAATTGTGTCGATTTCCGTGTCTATTTCCATATCCTAGGAAGGAAACTGACCGTAATTGACCGGCCTATCAAATAGTGCTCTTGTGACGACTTCTGTGTCTACTTCCATATCCTAACCTTTTTGTCGGAATTTGTTGCTAAATATCATGTGGATTAGGCCTACTGGGGACACCACGTCAAAAAAAAACGCGCCATAAACTCTACCTCAAGGTGGTGCGGAAAAGAGTTTAATTTTTTTTTTTTTGTAAGAAACAATGTATTAGAGAAAACTACATATTTCAAAAATACAACATTAACTCTTATTTTATATTAAATATTTCTCTTTATATATTCTCATTAGAGCACATTTAATCTTATATTTTGCTTTAAAAAAATATTATTCAAATAAATAACTATAGTTGATGATAAATTTTATATATCTTTGTAAAATCAAAAATAATTTATTAAAGTTTGTATGATTTGAAAAATAAACTTGAATTATTGCAACATTTTCTATATTTGTGCAAAAAGCAAAACATTCAGACAGAACAGTGGTTCTAGTTTTCGGGCTTCTACTGTAGATATACAGTATAAGAGTTAAACTCCACGTAAGTGTTTTTTTCTTGTATCGCAATAAAACGATAATTTATCCAGGTAATTCAACATGCCAATGTAGTTCTGAAGGTGTGTGTTGGTCTCCTCTGAATCTGGCCCGTGGTTCAAATGCTGTAGAGGTCGTCGAATGATTTTTTTTTTTTTTTTCTAAATTATATGTGTTTATTATAAATATGTACATACATACATATGCATATATACATTGTACCTACATATACATATCATCTGTACTTACATAAGTATTACATTACATGTATTCATGTATTTTTTGTATAATAGTTATGTTAACAAAATTTTTTAGAATATACTAAAATATGTATGTATGTATGTATGTAGGTATGTATGTATACATTTTCGGCAGGCAAGTGTGCATGCATATATGTATTTACATACGCACATTTGTCAATGCTGGCCGAGGAAACTAAGAAATTTGCAGATTATTGCAAAGCTTTGGAATGGCGTGTTTGCTAAATTGTTGGATAGATAAATTTCTCGTCATCTTTTTTTCACGGGTTCAACTCGTAGAAGTGGCTACCTAGTGTCTCCTCATCCAGCGCATGCTTTTTTCTTTTTTCTTTAAATTATATTTTTTTAAACATATTTAATCTTATATAAATATAAGAATATATATGTACATACTCATTTACCTGTAAAACCTATGTGCGCAAACATATGTATGTATGTACATATATCTATGTCGGTATATACATACATACATACATACATATGTAAATATCAGATTTAGCCTTGTAAACGTATGCATACATATATAGGGAAGTGCGTACATATGAACATACATACATATGTATGTATGCATCAGAGTTACCTCTAAAAAAGTATGTGTACACAAGGGCGTCGCCTAGTACTGGCATGGGGTGTTACCCTAAAAATTTGTGACCCCCTAAAATTTGAAACCTACGCTCTTGTTCATACATATAAACATACATACATATGTACATATTTATATGTTTGTGCACACTTGGCCTTGAAAACGCATGCGTACACACATCTATGTATGTATGTATACATTTTCGGCAGGCAAGTGTGTATGTACGTAGGCAGATACATACATATATGTATGCATGAATATGTTCATTTCTCAATGCTGGCCGACAAAACTAAAAAATTTGCAGACTTCTCGCAAAGCTTTGGATTGGCGTATATGTTAAATTGTTGGATGGGTTCTAATCGTAGGAATGTCCGCCTGCGGGCGGCATGCATTTTATTTTTTTCTTTTAAATTATATTATTTTTAATACATATTTAAACATAATTCATATATATATATATGAATTACTTTGTTTATTTTATTTTTAGATTTACATGCATATATTACATGCATATGTACATGCATATATCTAAATATTTCACACCAAATTCATGTTCTATTTGTAGGGTAAATATTTGCCCATAAATCCCCTTTGATGAGCACATGGAAATACCCCCTTAGCTACGCCCTATTCCAAACTACGATTAGAGAGGGTAGCCAATTCGATGAAATACATCGATCAATGTGCCCATTCATATCGATATGCACCAACTGCCATTTTCAAAATTTTTAAATTTTCTTTTTCGAATTTCTCAAAAACGGCTCAGTAGATTTTGATTAAACTTCGCCCATATATAGATTATTTTATGCCCAATCGAATGAGATACCGTGCATTGCTTGATGCTGGCTAGGAGAGATAACGACGATTTTTAGAGAGGGCAGCCAATTCGATGAAATACATCGATCAACGTGCCCATTCATATCGATATGCACCAACTGCCATTTTCAAAATTTTTAAATTTTCTTTTTCGAATTTCTCAAAAACGGCTCAGTAGATTTTGATTAAACTTCGCCCATATATAGATTATTTTATGCCCAATCGAATGAGATACCGTGCATTGCTTGATGCTGGCTAGGAGAGATAACGACGAAAATCGGGCCCTTAGAACTTGGCAGTTCTAAGTTTACTGGTTCATTGGTTCCGGCAACTGGTTCATTGGTTCCGGCAACTGGTTCCGTTTCCGGAGCTCGCGCCACCCTTATCAGTAAAAGTGCCCACAAAAAAGCACCTACACTTTTGGGGCTTTTTCTCAAAAACTGCTCAGTAGATGTTGATAAAACTTTTATTGGACACTCTTGAAATATCCCCCAATCGAACAAGCTACCGTGCATTGCTTGATGCTGGCTCTGAACTGAGATATTCGAGCTCAAATACGAATGTAATTTTTTTTACGATTTTTGTATGGAGCAAAATCATAGGTTGCTCCACTGATAAGCGATTTTCTCAAAAACTGCTCAGTAGATTTTGATAAAACTTTCTGGAGACACTCTTGAATATCTAGCGCTCATTTTGGCGTACCGTGCATTCCTTGATGGTGACCCAAAGTGGAGCTATGCTCCAAACCGTGGGAACCTGATTTTTCCAGTCCAAATTTTCAATACTTGGAACGACTAAAACCCCCCAAAAACAAGTTAAATCAATAGATTTTGATTTGCTTAACAAAATAAAAGTTTATTTCATTCAAAAAAGTTAATAAACAACGAAAAAATTAAAAATTGCAAAAAAGTTAACAGAGGGTTAACAGAGGACCGTCGCTAACTCAAACTTAACAGCGTCGCTAACTTTACGGACATAATTAAAAATTCAAAAAACTTAACAGAGGGTTAACAGAGGGTTGTGGATAACTCGGCATTAACAGTGTGGCTAACTTTACCCACATAAGATGTGCTTGTAAAAAGCATGTGAACAGATTTTTTTAAAAATAGGAAAATGCATTTGTTATTATAAATTTGTAATATTTTTACTGGTACATGGTACATCGAAGTCGGCGAGATGACTTACTTACTTCATTACTTCATTAGAAGAAAAGTTGCCAAAAATTGTTAAAATTGCCAAAAAATAATTGCTGAACCCATTATTTTATTTTTAACAAATTCAGATATACAAAAATAAAAATCGATTGTCTTTGTAGTTCATACCTTTTAAAATGATCGAGGTTTAATACGTTCAATTTGTATTTCTATTTTAATTTCAAACTTTTTTTTATACCCTTGCAGAGGGTATTATAAAATTGGTCAGGTATTATTGATCAGCATGAGAAGCTGAGTTGATATAGCCATGTCCGTCTGCCCGTCCGTCTGTGCGTATGCGTTTTACTCAGCCATCTTAAGAGCTGTCGGGATGAATTTTTTTTGTGGCTTTTTTATAACCCAGGAAAAATAAAGTATGAAAATTGGCAGAATCGGACCACTATATCATAAAGCTCTTGAGGAAACATTTTTGCAAAAATTGCAAAAATTGGAGTATCCCCCTAATGTTTACCAATATGATAGTACTATATATAAAATCTCAGATCCCAAAATTTGAATCTGATCGGATACATAGAACACAAGTTACAGCCGATATAACCCCACATACATTTTCGACGATGAAAGATTGATTTTATTTGACGTAGTCTCACTTTTTCCAGGTATTCCGATAGAATTGGCACTTCGCACGATTAGAGAAAAATGGATAAAAATAAAAGAGCACACTAACATTCCAAAATTAACATTTATGGAAATAGTACGTTTTTGCATTCAAGAGAACAGATATTTTAAATACAAGGACAACATACATGTATATGTACATACAACTAAAAGGAATGCCTATGGGATCACCAGAATACATAATTACTCCCAGACAAAATAATGAAAACAGTACAAAGACCACCCAGAATAATGACGAAATATGTAGATGACCTTTTTGCCATAATTAATGAAGACGAGATCCAAAACACACTTGACAACCTAAATTCATTTGACAGAAACATAAAGTTCACAATAGAGTTGGAAAATGACAACAAATTGATATATCTAGATTCTTTAATACACAGACGATGAAACGAGCTAAAATTAAAATGGTACAAAAAACCAATAGCATCAGGACGAATCATCAACTTCAACTCTAAACATCCGAAGTCGATGATAATAAATACAGCAAGAGGTTGTATACAACGGATGCTTAACATATCGGACCCAATTTTTCATGAAAAAACAAAGAAATAAGACGAATTTTAAATGATAATGACTTTCCAAACAACCAAAATTGATAGTTTATAAAATACCATGAAACGGGACCGATGAAGAAAACTGTGATAAAATGTATATAGGGACAACCAAATTGATGGTTCATAAGAAAATAATGTTCCCGTATAATATGCTCAATCCTTTTTACTTTTGTGAATTTAGATGTGCAGATTTTCAATAATTTCTGAAATAGCTGCAATTATATATCACAGATGTGGTGACTTTATTCATTTTTGGAATGACGAAATGCCATTTCAACCATTTTTACATCTATATTTAAACTAATATTGCCGAGTCTACAGTCTTTTCGCAGGCACTTTAATCTGCCTGCTACAATACTTTCGTCCACAGGCTTAGACGATAAATTTATACTATTATCATTGTAAGGAATAGAGGACATATCATAAGTTGCCACTTGCGTCAGCTTACTTTCCCTAGACAATTAAGTGTGGGCAATGGAATTATCTACAGAGACTTTTACTAAAGCCTTCGATTTATTTCTCGATGTAATGAGTTGAAAGCTCTTTAAAACTGTATAACGCCACTTCCGGCAAGTACTACTTACTCTAAAGACATTACGCTTATCATAAGATTTTCGTTCACTATATTTGCTATCTGCAAATATCTTGATCAGCATGAGCAGCTGAGTTGATATAGCCATGGCGTCTGTGCGTATGCGTTTTACTCAGCCGTCTTAAATGATATCGGGCTTTTCTGTGCTTTTTAATACCGTAGGCATATCAAGTTTGAAAATCTTAAGGAAAGGACCACTCTATCATGTAGTTCAATACGAAAAGTAGGTGAAGCAGTTGGAGTATCGCTATGAAATACACTGCGCGACAACCGATTAGCACACCCTGTTACCTGTCAGAGGAAATATAAATAACAAGTAACTGTAA
This sequence comes from Drosophila insularis, assembly GCA_018903935.1. NCBI lineage: Eukaryota > Metazoa > Arthropoda > Insecta > Diptera > Drosophilidae > Drosophila > Drosophila insularis. Next base: position 135,827 of record JAEIFP010001560.1, on the reverse strand, counting down.
ATCTCTATCATGCTCTTTATATTTTTCTATCATTCTTCTGCATTTGTACTTAGTATAAAAACAAATATCATGCTCTGGAAGTTTACCGTTAGTTAGTCTTAATTTTTTCTTAGAAATATATGAAAAAATCGTTCCTTTTTCCTGCGACAGAAGATTAGCGCTCTTTCCTTTTAGTGTGGATTTTTGTGTGAAAACTGTCGCATCTCACTAATTAAAGAGATTTATTATTTAATTTGATCAATTTTGAATTAAATACATCGAAATTACTTAATTATGGTAGAAGCAAAGCAGTTAGATGAGGCAGAAAAAGGTCGAATAAAGGCTTACATAGAGTGTGGACTTTCAATCTCACAAATATCGAAAAATATTAAGCGCAGGCGTAAAGTTATTACCTCATTTTTGAAAAACGAACACTCTTATGGGAAAAACATGAAAGGTCGGCCTTCTTCAGTAATAACAGAGGCTGACAAGCGACTGATTCTGAGGAACGCGTCTGACTCACGAGACTCTGCGGCTGAAATCAAGCAAAAATCTGGTGTTAAGTCGAGTGTGCCGATTGTGCAACGCACATCTTAGAAAGGAAGAGCCAGCTGTGCTGGTGGTGTCATGGTGTGGGGAGCAATTACCTATTATGGAACCATAGACTTTCAATTTCTGACAAGTCGAATGAATGCCACAGCATACAATGGGGTATTGCAAACGGCTTTTCCTGCAATAAAGGAAATTTTTGACCCTTGAAGTGGAAATTCCAGCAGGATAACGCACCTATTCATAAGTCCAAAGTTGTAAAGTCGTGGATTGGACGTCAAAACGTACCTTTGCTAAATTGGCCCCCATACTCGCCTGATCTGAACATTATTGAAAATGTGTGGGGATGGCTGGCACGTAAAGTATACGAATCAGGAAGGCAATATACAACTAAAAAAGAGCTAATAGAAGGTATTAAAAATGGCTGGAGCACCATTTCATTAGCCTACATTCAACAATTGTATAACTCTTTACCCACCTTGAGGTGTTCCTCTAATTTTGCAGAGGCTTGTATTGGGCATTTGGATCTGCTAAGGATTGCCGTGTCATCGGCAAAAGTAGACGTTGTAAGTCCTAAACTCGTTGGTAAGTCTGCAGTGTACAGCAGGTAGAGCAATGGGCCTAATACACTGCCATGCGGTACACCAGCGTTGATTTCAAACTCAGCCGAGACGGAGCCATTACATCTTACAGCGAATTTCCGATTGTAAAGGTAAGATTCCATGAGTTTGTGGGTGTACTGTGGGAGTTTTTGCCGGATTTTGAACATCAGACCCTCCAGCCAAACTCTATCGAAAGCCTGGGCAACGTCGAGAAAGACAGCCGCACAGTATTCTTTTAGTTCGAATGCTGTTCGTATTTCGGATGTTATGCGATTGACTTGTTCAATTGTACCATGTTTTTCGCGAAAGCCGAACTGGTGTGAAGGGATTGTGTTCTCCGATGCCAGAAATGAGTTTAGTCGGATCTGCAGGACCTTTTCAAAAAGCTTCGAAAGACATGGCAGCAAACTAATTGGCCTATAGGATGATGGCTGGGTTTTGTCCTTTCCCACTTTAGGTATCATGATGATAGTGGACCTTTTCCATGTTCTTGGGAAGTAGCCAATTCTTATTATAGCGTTGAACAGTTTGCAGATGTATTGTATGGCGATGATAGGGAGTTCTAGGATCATTTTCGGTGTAATTAGGTCATGGCCAGGGGCTGTTGCGGCTTCAAATGGTTTTTAATAATTGCAGTGATCTCATCCGATTGGAGTTCCGAGTAGTCACTATCCATTAATGTGCTCGAAGGGGGAAGTACAAATGAGTATGATGTTGGATTTGGCTGGAAAACCATTTTAAGATGTGTGGCAAATACGGATGCCCTCTCTTCGCCACTGCGGGCCCATCCACCGGTTGGACTCCTTATCGGTGAAACTGTCTCTGTAGGAGCGCTTTAAGTTGGGTGGGCTTTCCACAGAGGATGTTTAGTGCTGGTGGACTGAGCTTTTCTATGTATTTCCGTTGAGCCCGACTTTCCTCTTGCCTTAGCGCCTTGGAGAGGTTGCGATTGGCATGCCTTAGGCAAAGTTTTGCTGCTGGCGAGCGAGTAATCTGCCATTCTCTTCTTAGACGTCGTTACTAATTGTTCTATCCGCCGGTTCGTAGGTCTGTCAACAGGTTTAGTGTAAGTAGAGGCATGTGGAGTAGATACTCTTGCTGCAGCTCCCATCATCGACTCAAGTGCAGAGACGCACATATCAATGTCATCTGCAGCATCCAGTTTCGGCGAACAGTCAATGTGGGCACTCATGTACATTTTAAATTTAATCCAATTTGTTTTGTTGTTTGTAAGCCTATATGGGCGATCAAGTACTTGAGGTCTTGTTAATAATGTGAATAGCACTGGAGAGTGATCGGAAGTTAAGTCTAGCAGTGTATCCGCAGTCGGATGATTACGCGGAATCCTCTTGGTTACTGCGAAATCAATCAAGTCAGGCACTTTCTGTGGATCTGTGGGCCAATAAGTAGGCCTACCCGGTGAGACGCAATTCATCTTATTGAGAGGGTTGACTATTGTGTTGTACAACTGCTTGCCTTTAGGATTTACCAGGCGAGATCTCCAGTGCGTATGTTTGGCGTTATAGTCCCCTGCTGCAATGAAGCGATCTCCGAGTGTGTTAAAGAAATCGGTAAATTCCTTTTCAGAGATTGAGAAGCGTGGTGGGCAGTACAGGGCAACCAATGTAGTGTTGCCGCAGCTGGTTTGGACGGTTATAGCAGTTGCTTGTAGGTGCTGTGTTTCAAATCTGTTGAGGAACGAGTGTCTTATACGATTTTTGATTAGGATACCATGAGCTTTTCCGTCTGGATGGTTTGTTGCGTAGAAGGTATATTTTGCTATTTGAAAATTATTTTTTGATGTTAAATGTGATTCCGATATCAGCAAAACGTCGATTTCACTTGAGTCTAGGAATACTTGCAGTTCATTTTTGTGCTTGGAGATGTCGCTACCATTCCAAAGACATAGACGTAGGGAAGCCATTATTTATTCTCGAAAAGCTTCTGGATAAGCAGGTTTTGATTCCGCATCAGTTCGTGCATACAGTTTTGTATGAACATCATAAAAGTGGTCATGTTTTGATTGAGTGAGATCAATAGGGCCTCTAGACCACTTGGAGTTTGCTGGCCAAGCTCTGGTGCGCTAGGTTGCGGATTCTGTAGATCGCGGAGTGACGGGGTCTCTTTCGCGGGCTCCGTCTGTCCAGTTCGGAGCACACTAGCGAAGGATACACTAGGACTGGTTGTAGCAGTCATGTTGGATGATCTAACAGCCTTGGCGAAGAAAACCTCCTGTGTAGTTTTGGAGGCGTTGAAGGTGATTTTTGGTCAAACTGGGGGTTTGCGCCCGTTTAGGTGTGATTTAAGATCCTTGAAGACAGGACATCCTCTGTAGGTGGCCGTGTGGTTCCCTCCACAGTTGCTGCATAGTCTTAGTGCGACGTTGTTTCTGTCCTTGGTGCAAATGCCATCTTTATGATGTTCACCGCAGCCAACACACACTGACCTAAGATTGCAATTGTTAGAGGTGTGGTTGTATTCCTGGCAGGTTTTACACTGCGGTGGTTGGTATCTCTTATGGGGCTCCTCTACGGTGATTCTTCTGTGTAATAGGAGCTGAAGGTTGTAGATTGGGTGCACTTCATTTGGCTTCGACCGCTTTGCATCTGATTGGAGCTCGATTTTAAAGAGCGGCTGTGCGACTTTGTTCCTGTTGATGATGTTGACAACGTACTTGATTGCAAACCCTTTTTCGGCCAAGGCTTCTGCTATTTCTTGAGGGTCCCTACTCAATCCCCTTTAACACAACCTGGAACCCTGTACTGCTTTTTAGTTGGTAGGTATAGCAGTTGATGTTAGCATTACGGAGGTACTTTTCGATGATGCGGAAATTGTCCTCAGTTTGAGTTTGACATTTAATTTCTTTTATGTTACCCCTATTGAGAGGGGTTACAACAAAGTTATTTGCCCCTACTGTTTCTACTAGCTTCGAAATCAGGGCGCTGCAGTTGGCTCCACGGATGTATAATGGGGTGGTCTAGCCGATTTAACTTTATCTACAGCGCCGGCTTGATCGTCTTGCTGATCGGCAAGAATTTTAAAACGATTCCCGCTAAGGAGTGCTACTCGTTTATTTGGTTTGGTTATTTTCGGCGTATTGCCACTTTGTTTCTTTTGCGGGCTTAGCTTCCGCTTAGTTATTTTAATATATCTATCCATTCCAGTTTGGACAGAAGGCGTTGGGTTTATTATTGTGGCCGACTCGGGGCGACTTGTCGTTGACGGCTTGAGGCAGGGCAATACTTCGGCCGACGTTGCAGTAGTTGCAGACAACGAGCTGACGGTGCTGGTCGGTGCAATCGCTGACCCAGTTATCGATATTGATGGAGAAGCACACTGCTCTCTCTACGGTAAGTTGCTGTTGATTGCTGAGTGGCTGGCACTTTCGGTGTTATTGCTTACGTTAGCATTCAGTGGGGTCGGCGACACCACCGAAAAGTACGCGTTGTTGCGTTGGACCAATTCTGAAGTCAAGTTTGAAGAACGTGTATCTCTATCCGCGGGTGCTCCGTTGTTAACTCCAAATTCGGGATACTAAAGGCCTGCAAATTGAAATAATCTAGTCAAGGAGGACCTCTGTAAACTTGGCTACATAAAACGCTTCTGGGATTTCGTCGGCCGCAACCACTGCCGATTCTACTCCAGTTTTATAGCCCGACCGGCTGGCCCACTGTGGTAGACGGGGGTGAGGGAAGGAGACAGTCACCTCTCCAGTTACTTTTCCCGCCTCTCAGTATTGGCCCCGTTTTTTCCTGGTGTGGGTGAGAGTTTTTATCCAGTTTTCCAGACTTATGCGAATTTTCATTGTTGTTGCACAATTTCTTCCTCTTCTTCACACCGGCACAAACATCTGATCGCTCCAGTGTTGAATAACGAAGAAAGACAAGGGGAGCCCCTAGCCATAAAATCGGCAGGTGGCGCCTCTGACTAACCGCCCGGATTTAAATTCAAGTTTAAAATTGTAACCATTACCGCAATTTTGTATTTGGATTTTACCTCCGAACTGGGTTTCCTGAACCAATGGATAAATTTGTGGTATCGTTGGATCACCATTCACAGTCAGAGAGTGATCCATTGGGTAACATAAGCGAGGAAGCCAGGAATTCTCCTAGGCAAGCAAATAGCAGAGCCAGAGCGCAGAGACACACGCAACGTAACGAAAGACGCCGCCAAAGAAACAGCGAGGAGCCCCTCAGTTCTATGAAGACCGGGTAGCCAGCCCCCAACTCGCCGATACCTACAAGCCAGAAGACAATAGTGCAGACTGGCAGCAAGTCACGGCCAGAAGGGCCAAACGGGCGCCCCCACCAAGGCAAATACTACCAAGACACAGGTCAGACGCTTTTCTAATAGCAAACAAGGGCAGCCTAACCTACAGCGAAATGCTTAAAATGGTGACTCGTAGCGAGGATGAGAATCTAAAGGCTATCGGAGCGAACGTCAGAAAGGTACGACGTACCGCAAAAGGCGATCTCTTGCTTGAGATAGAAAAACCCATGGGCAACAATCTCCAGCAAATGAGCGCAGACATTGCTGCGGCGCTTGGAAGCCAGTTTGAGACCAAACCCCTAGCTGAAGAGATCAGACTCGATATTAAGGATCTCGATGAGGAGGTGACCAGAGATGACATTGTATCAGCGTTTTGGTCAGAACGCCTGATCCAGATACAACCTCTGGCAATAAAAAGTATACGCCCAATGTACTCAGGCTACCAGCGGGCCACAGTGAGCGTCCCAGCAACGACAGCCAAGGAAATCGTTAAAGTGAGCAAATTAAAAGTTCGTTGGAACGTTTGCCCAATTAGAATCAATAACGCCCCAAAATGATGTCTCAAATGCCTAGAGTTCGGCCATATTGCGTCGAAATGTACCATCAAAATCGACAGAACGGGACTCTGTCTCAAGTGCGGCAAAAGCGGCCACAAAACGAGTGACTGCGGCAACAGCCCCTCATGCTGTCTATGCAGCGCCAGCGGCGAGCAGAACATAGGCCACATAGCAGGCAGCCAGAAATGTGTTCATGGGCCAAAAAGAGGGATTTCGTCTCGCCATGATTAGGTTAATTCAAATAAATCTCAATGACTGCGAGGCGGTGCAGGACTTACTAGTCCAAACGGTCAGAGACCTACGCACAGACATTGCCATTATAAGCGAGCCCTATAGAAACTTATCGTCTTCCCAATGGGTCCAAAACAACTCAGGAAAGTCTGAGATTTGGTCGTGTCGATGTGGAAGCTATACCTCCAATAAGTGTACGGGAGATACTGGCAGCTGTTGCGTGAACCAGAGTCAGGTCGTCCCCGGGCCTCGATTGCATTCCCAACGAAGCTCTAAAACTTGCGGCGTTCCAACACCCGGAAATATTCGCGGCTGTATTCAACAAAAGCATCAGCGACGGAGTCTTCCCAGATATCTACAAGAGACAAAAGCTTGTACTGCTACCAAAGCCAAGAAAGCAAGCCGGCGAATCCATAGCATACAGTCCTATATGCCTTCTGGTGGTTTGGCGTTTTGCTAGATATTAGTATTAAATTTAACTGTGCTAAATTTGAATGCACAAGGTTGAAAATTACGGGAGATAATCGAGTTTTGTCAAATTACGGGGGCGGAAAGGGGCGTGGCAAAAATTTTACACATAAAAAATGTGCGCAATTAATAGCTAGAATAGTTTTTGAGAAAATCGGTTTTACTTAATTTGCGGGGGCGGTAGGGGGCGTGGAAACATTTTTACAAATACAAAATGTGCGCATTTACTAAGTAAATATACATACCAAATTTTGTGTCTCTAGTTGCTATAGTGTTTGAGAAAATCGGTTTTATATAATTTGCGGGGGCGGTAATGGGCGTGGCAGAAATTTGAATTAAACTTGATCACTCTACATACTACACGAGTCTACATACCAAATTTGGTGGCTCTAGCTCTTATAGTCTCCGAGATCTAGGTGTTCATACAGACGGACGGACAGACGGACATGGCTAGATCGTCTCAGCTGTTGATGCTGATCAAGAATATATATACTTTATGGGGTCGGAAAAGCTTCCTTCTGCCTGTTACATACATTTTGGCGACTTTAATATACCATTTCACCCTACGGGTGTATGGTATAAAAATGCATTTAATTCGGCAAGGTGGGCTTGCATACTAAATGCCCTGCGAAATTTCGGCATCCCACACTATCTATGGAAGGTAATAAGTAGTTACTTCTCCAATAGAAGCCTCTACGCAGAAACACTTGAAGGAGAGAAAACATACAACATCACTGGAGGTGTCCCACAGGGGTCAGTTCTGGGACACTTGCTTTGGAATGCCATGTAAAATGGCGTTCTAAACTTGAAATTGCCTGCCGGGGTCGAAATTGTAGGCTTTGCTGATGACGTAGCCGTAGTAAGTGTGGCAAAGAATTTGAGTGAAGTAGAGACATTGTGCTCGAACGGGATCGCTCGAGTACAACAATGGTTGGCTTCAACGGGCCTTCTCCTGGCCGAAAATAAAACAGAAGCTGTTCTTGTAAGCAGCAGAAAAAAAGTGGAGACAGCAAGCATACAGGTCGGCGGTCAATATTTAGAATCAGCGCACTACGGGTCTGCTGCGGATTTCGTACGATCTCAGGTATCGCAGCCATGGTACTAGCAAGCGCAATCCCAGTCGGAATCCTGGCGGATGAATCCAAAAGACTTTTTTAGGCACTAAAAGAGCAAAACTTAAGACCAAGAGAAAAAGAATTGCTACGACTACAAACGCGCGAAGTAAGCATATCAAGGTGGCAATCGCTATAGGATATGTCGCAAAAAGGCAGATGGACCTATCGACTAATCCCATACCTAAAAGACTGGTTGGCCAGGGCCCATGGAGAAGTCAATTTCTTCTCGACGCAACTTCTGAGCGGTCACGGCTGCTTCCGTGGCTACCTACACCGGTTCAGCCACGCAACAAGCCCAACGGAGAAGACGAGACGGCTGAACATGTCCTCTTCAGGTGCGGACGCTTTGACATCGAGCGAGAACACCTCGAGGCGGAACTCGGGGAGCAAATCACAGTATCCAACTTGGTCCCAATGATTATTCGTCGCAGGGAAAACTGGGAGGCATTCAACAACAACAACATCGCCTTGACCGAGCTCCGCAGATTGGAGCAGTTGAGCCGAATGACCTGAGAGCAGGAAGCGGGTGGAAGGGCGCCTGTGTGAAGTAATACCCTCGCTGGCAGTACCACACGAGCTACTTCCCCGCGCAAACTTTTTTCCAAATTTTCTACTCTTCTTGTAAATACTTCTATTTCTTAATAAATGAATTAAAAAAAAAAAAAAATATATACTCAATTCTCCAGTGCGGTCGCGTTTTGTTTTAGCTCCGTAATTTATATAAAAATCGTAGTTAAGAGGACTTAATGAAGTAAGTAAGTCGTCTCGCCGACTTGGATATACAATACACCAGTAAAACAAATATTTTAAAGTTATAATAACCAATGCATTTTCGTATTTTTAAAAAAATCTGTTGGCATGCTTTTTACAAGCATATCTTAGTATTTCGCTCACTCAAGCATACGAGCACCCTAGCGCCCCCACCAGCCAACGGCCAACTCCGGCCATATGGAAAAACGTTTATATGTTTATAACTTGGCTATTTTTAGTCCGATTTTGATCAAATTTGGTATTTTGCTTGATATTAGTATCAAATTTAAGTGTGCTAAATTTGATTGCACAAGGTAGAAAATTACGGGAGATAATCGAGTTTTTTTCAAATTACGGGGGCGGAGAGGGGCGTGGCAAAATCTTTACACATCAAAAATGTGCGCAATTAATAAGCAAATATACATACCAATTATGGTGTCTCTAGCTAGAATAGTTTTTGAGAAAATCGGTCTTACTTAATTTGCGGGGGCGGTAGGGGGCGTGGCAAAATTTTTATAAATACAAATTGTGCGCATTTACTAAGCAAATATACATACCAAATTTTGTGTTTCTAGTTGCTATAGTTTTTAGAAGATCAGTTTTATATAATTTGCGGGGGCGGTAGGGGGCGTGGCAAAATTTTTATAAACACAAAATGTGCGCATTTACTAAGCAAATATACATACCAAATTTTGTGTCTCTAGTTGCTATAGTGTTTAAGAAAATCGGTTTTATATAATTTGCGGCGGTGGTAGGGGGCGTGGCAGAAATTTAAAATAAACTTGATCACTCTACATACTACACGAATCTACATACCAAATTTGGTGGCTCTAGCTCTTATAGTCTCCGAGATCTAGGTGTTCATACAGACGGACGGACAGACGGACATGGCTAGATCGTCTCGGCTGTTGATGCTGATCAAGAATATATATACTTTATGGGGTCGGAAAAGCTTCCTTCTGCCTGTTACATACATTTTGGCGACTTTAATATACCATTATGTATGGTATAACTATATCCCAAAATTGCGCCGAGAAAGTCCCCTGTGTTTTTCCTGTTCGACAGTGATAGTGATATCTTAGTGTCTTACAGTGTCCCAGCAAGGTTCTAGTTGTGCTTTTGGTTTTTTTGGAGCACCAGTGTTTTGGTGATCAATTCGGGTGTAGCGGGGTTGCGGGTTTGCTAAAATCCCCCGTGGGCTCAAAAATCTAAATATATATTCTTTTTTATTTTTAATTTAATAAATTGATATAAATTTAAATTGAGCCAGCACCAAATTTTGTGCATTGCATACAGTCTGTGCCAACCCTGCACAATTCCTCCTCCGGCGGAGCGGTTAGAGGCCAAGCCTAAAGGATCGGTAGAGGTACAGGTTCAAATCCTGTGTCACACCTAAATTTTTTTTTTTCTCTTTTTTTTGGTCCCACTTTTGCCGAAGTAACCTTGGTCTACTGGTCAACGCTTTTAGTTCTATACTAGTTTGGATTTAGGCCACCGAGTCGGGGCTACCTGGGTATATCTCCCAGCCGTCGTCAGGAGGAAATTCTTGGCCACCGGGGGACTTGCTGAGTACGAGTCGGCGTTCGGGCGACGACCGATGCTGAAGCGGTCTCTGCCACAGCAAAGTGCTCAGCAAAAGTGAAGTAGAGAGCCAAAAAATGGAGCAAATCTGGATCTGAATCCTGCCTGCGCACTGATGGCCGCCAGCTCCAGTCTAATGGCGAACCAAGTCTGTAAGGAGTCGAAAACTCAATCATCGGACACCCCAAAAAGAGCAAGAGGCACTCCGAGTCCTGCCAGTAGCCTTGAATCTAGGAATGTACTGTTGCAAAGAGTAAAAGTGCAGCCAGTGTGTAGGGAGCTAGATGAAATGGGACTCGTGCTAGAGTCCATCTCAATGCAGACGGTAAAATGCAAAGATGGGCGAAATCGCTCGATTACGAACCCGCTTAGGGAAAACGTGGCGAAACTTCAGAAACTGCATGCAGATCTGATATTGCTTTTCCAGGGCAAGGGCGTTGCACCAGAGGAGACAGCAAGTCCAAGTTTAGCCCCGCTGCAGCGAGCAAGTAGAGAGCAGCAAACGGATGCAGAAAGTGCAACGGTATCGGAGGTACTTCAATCCAGGAGTTGCCACTGTACATGTGAATGCATGAAGCCCCCAGTAAGTGCTACAATAGGAAATGCCGGGTCAACATCAACTTCAAATAACACCTCTCAGGCGGGCCAAAAAAGTTCGAAGAATACGAAAAGTATACCGCAATTGCAGCGGCAACAGAGGCATCGGATGATGCCAGCCCCTTCGATGCAAAAAAGGGATCAGAGGGAAGTTAAAGGTCAAACCGCAATCCGGACCAGCAATAGTGAGTCTAGTCAAGGCTGGCAAGAAGTAGGCCCAAAACGTAAGACCCGCGTAAAGGAGGCAAAGCCCCGAAGGTCAAAACCAGACGCCTTGCTGAATGAGCCGAGCTCTGGTGTTAGCTACAGTGATGTTCTGGCATTGGTTACCCGGCGAGCGGATGAGAAGCTGGACCATGTTCGCAGCCATGTAAGCAGAGTCTAGCGTATTGCCAAAGATGGGCTTCTGCTGAAATTAGGCAACGCCCAAAGCGATTCCCGAGGCCTGATGGACGAGATTTCCCGAGTTTTAGGCGACTCAGCCGGGGTCAAAGTTCTCAGGAAATTTAAGTCCGCAATTATTCGGGATTTGGATGACATAGCTGAGCCTTGCCATATTATGGAAGCTCTAGTTAAACACGCGAATATTGATGCATCGACGTGTACGGCGAAGAGTATGCGACCGGGATATAAGCGCAATACTCAGGTGGCGATCATCACAGCCCCGGATGTGGTAATGCAAAAAATATTGCAACTAGGTAAACTGGAAGTAGGCTGAAATCTCTGCAGCATCAAGGAGCTGGAAGAGCTACCAACTCGATGCTATCGATGCCTGGGCTTTGGCCATGTAGCAGCCAAATGCAGCAGCCAAACCGATAGGTCGAACTGCTGCCTCGCACTGCAAAGTGCGAGGGCTTGGAAACTTGCTTCCTTTGTATTGAAGCAGGCGTAGATAGGGTCAAAATAGGCCATAGAGCTGGTAGTCGGCTATGCCCTCAGTTGAGGCGGACCGGAAGAAATTAAGATGATGCCTAAAATAAAAGTGATACAGCTGAACTTGAACCATTGCATTGCGGCTCAAGATCTTTTGCAACAAACAATCCGCGAAGTATCAGCCGATATTGCAACCATTCAGAATGGAAAGTATTGGAGGCTGGGTCTCAGACTTGACAAACAAGGCTTCTATTCGGACCTGCAGTGCGTTCCAAGCACCTCTGGTTTATGTGCGATCATACGATGGCTTCGTCAGAGCGCAGATCTGCGGTAGCTTCTGGATATATAGCTGCTACCTACCCCCCAGCTTATCTATCGCTAGATTTGGAGAGGTCTTTGACGAACTAGTAGACGATGCAAGGGGCCGCACCCCAGTTATAATTGGCGGCGATTTCAATGCATGGGCCACGGAATGGGGCAGCAGTCACACAGATAGAAGAGGCCGTTTGCTTCTTGAGGCCCTGACGACTCTCAACGTCTCGTTACTCAACACAGGGTCCAAGAAAACCTTCAACAGAGCAGGTATGGGATCAATAATAGACTTGACGTTTGTAAGCGATCCACTGGTGCGATTTTCCAACTGGAAAGTATGCGATATTTACTCCGCAAGTGTTCATGAGGTAATATTGTTCTCCATTGGCCGTAGTACACCTCCTCACCATACTACTGTGAGCGAAGGAACATTCAGAGTGGATACTTTGAGCATTCCTACTTTCTGTGGAAACCTGCTGTTCAACAAAGTGAAAACAGCGCAGAAAACCTGGCGAACAGCATTATGCATAGCATTGAGACAGCCTGCAACGCTAGCATAACACGTCGAAAACTTTTTAAACGCCCCTATGCGGCTGTACATTGGTGGTGCGACAATATAGCGGCAGCGCTCAAGAGGCACAGAAAGTTTTGAATCTCTAAGGCTTGAATAGCATAGCAAACAGCTGGAACTAAAGCATGCCATCAGAACTAGCAAAAGAGAATGCTTCCTGCGGCTTTGCGATTCTGCCGAGCACGATCCCTGGGGAAAGGCATACCAGACCGTGGTCAAACGCGTTGGTGTCTGATGCAGCGAGCCTGAACAGGTCCAGCTACCACTGGCAACTCGAAGCAGTGAGATAGAAATAACACCGTGCACGAAAACAGAACTGTTGGAAATCGTCAACAAGCTAAATAATAAGAAAGCTCCTGGCCCCGACGGCATCCTGAACAGAGCTTTAAGGCTGGCAGTTAATCTGCATCCTGATGTGTTCATAAAAATGTACAATGCATGCCTGAGAGAAGGAACCTTTCCATCCAGATGGAAAAGGCAGAATCTGGTACTCCTACCAAAACCTGGCAAGCCCCCCGGCAAAGCCTCATCATATAGGTCCATCTGCCTCCTGGACACAGCAGGGAAAATATGGGAATCGCTCATAGCGCGTAGGCTCAACAAGGCTATTGAGCAAGGAGGTGGACTTTCTCCTAACCAATACGGATTTAGAAAGGCAAGATCGACGATAGACGCGATAAACACAGTTGTGGACACAGCCAGAGACGCCATATCTGGTAACCGATGGAAAGGGGGAACCAAACAACACTGCATTGTGGCGACTCTCGACATCAGAAACGCATTTAATTCGGCTGAATGGAGTCGTATAATGGGCAGTCTGGCTTCTTTCGGCGTTCAGGGTAATCTGCTGCATATAGTGGACAGCTACTTCACAAATAGGCGCCTCCGATACTCGACGGTGGACGGTTCGGAGGAATATAGCATCTCTGCTGGAGTACCACAGGGCTCAGTTCTGGGCCCTCTCCTGTGGAATTCCATGTACGACGGAGTCCTCAGACTAAATTTTGATCCGGGCACACGTATAATCGGCTTTGCCGATGTATCGCAGTGTTGGAACGGAAAAGGAGCTTGCAGTAGCGGAAGAAAAATGCAGCAACGCCATTGCAACTATTGGCCGCTGGCTGGCTGTTGTAGGTCTTGAATTGGCAGCCCACAAAACTGAAGCCGTTTTAATTATCAGCAGGAAAAAAGTCGAGACTGCCTGTATAGAAGTTTGTGGCAAAACCGTCACATCTAGGTGTAGTGCTGGATACACGACTCTGCTTCCGTGAGCACTTAGAGTAAACAATTAAAATCAATATGCCATTATGTAAATTTACATATATATTAAAAGGAACATTTATATACATACACAACAAAAAACAAAAAAATACTGTCAATCGAAAAGATAGAAATAATTCGTTCTATTTAAAACTTACTTGAAAGTTAAATTACTCATTTTTAATTTGACTTGATTTTATTAATATTGTTTGAAGAAATTTGATTTATGCACTTAACTCTACACGAAGGAATTTTTTTTAAATGACAGCCTTATTGGTGAATGCAATGAAGTGTCGGTTAATTTTCAAATGTTCGACTCAAAAAAGATACAAAAAGTCAGAAATTGCATTACATATACATATGCATAGTACATAAACCTGTACTGTATGTATACATATACATATTAGCGGACGTTGACGATACTATGCGCAGTACGTTCAAGTGGCCCCTACGACACCAGGACAAAGCCTGTTACGCGCGAGCCCAAGCAAAAGTTGTCCACCTCCCACCCGACCGACCGAGGGGTGCAACCATATAACGCATGGCACGAATCGCGTGGACAAATACACAATAGAAAACACAGGCAAACAAAAATAATACTATAGCTATCTATGAACTAAATCGGAAAGGACAGAAGTTTTAAGTATAGTAATAGGAGACTCTGAGCAGATTACAGGGAATAGAAGGTTGTAATCAGAGCAGAGGACCCTAAAAGGTTCATGCATGGCATAGTTAGAAGAACAACGACTAAGGGATAAAGGTATCAAAAGATGTCTACTCCGTCTACACGGTACCGACAGATTTAACTGAGCTAAGGCGAGTCCATATCACCAATTAGGAGCTTGTGCATAAAAATACCACCAAGCAAATTCTACGGTTAGTTAGGGAAGGAAGGTTAATCAAGAGAAGTCTACTAGAATACGAAGGCAAATTGACATTGCGATCCCAGCTTAAGCCACGAAGAGCAAATAGCAAGAACTGGTTTTGTATAGATTCAAGTCTAATCTGGTGCGACTCATATTGAGGTGACCAAATGCAAGATCCATACTCTAAAATAGGACGGACAAGCGAAGTAAAAGAACTTTAGTTGTATAGGGGTCGTCAAATTCTTTTGACCATCTTTTAATGAAACCCAGAACACTCATGGCCTTTGCGACCGTGGTGGAAATATGGGTGTTAAAATTTAACTTATGGTCCATAAGTACGCCCAAATCATTCATATTATTTAGACGTTCTAAAGGACTATTGTTTAGAAAACAACTGACCAGTTGAGAAAAGTTACGATGAAGTCATTACCATACATTTGGTAGAGTTAAGATTTAATAGATTAAACTGGCACCAGGATTGAAAGTTTTTAAGATCAGCTTGTAGCCGACTAAATTAATCTGTTTCTTTATAAGTGAGACAAAGCTTGACATCGTCAGCATACATAAGCACACGCGAATGACTAATGGAAGATCGTTAATGAATAATGTGAAAAGCAGAGGGCCAAGATGACTACCTTCAGGTACACCAGATGTCACAGGAAAGGAATTGGAAAAATAAGACTATAAGAGTACCTTCTGTTTTCTATTTGTTAAATATTCTCGAACCCAAGAAACTAAAAGGGGAGGAAACCCAATGTCGTTCAATATAGAAAGTAATAGGATATGATTAACAGAATCAGCCTTTGATTCTGAAGTCAGTGTATATGACATCAGTTTGTTTAGCTTTTTTGAACCCCTTGATAATTATTGAGGTAAATTGTAAAAGGTAAGTGGTTGTAGATCTACGTTTCACAAACCAACATGGATGGCGAAATAATAGAGCTGCAAAAATGTTGCAATTGCGAAGTTATAATTTTCTCAAAAGCTTTTGGAATAGCGGGCAATTTTGAGATACCCTTATAGTTAGAGGCTTCGGACTTTTTGCCATTTTTATGCAGAGGAATGATATACGACTCCTTCCAAATAGATGGAAAAGAGGAAGATTCGACAGACAATAGAAACAATTTTAAAATGGGTTTACATAATGCGTTTGCACAGAACCTGAGTACACATCCAGGTAGACCATCTGGCCCCGGAGAATAAACAGGTTTAACTAGTTTAAGTTCGCTAAGAAGAGAATTTTTATCAATTACTGGATTGAAAATACAATTAGCCTTTTTTAAATGATAAGGATACGGACTTGCTCGATATTCCATTAAGGAATAAGTTGTTTTGAAAAAACTCGCAAACATATCGGCAATTGCCTGATCAGTGCTCGCTTTCTTATTTTGAAAAGACAAAAAAGATGGGTGCACAGAGGTCTTACGTTTAGAATTAACAAAATTATAAAATTGTTTAGGCTCAGAAGAAAACTGAGGCTTACACCGCTGAAGGTAATTCTTATAGCATTGTGTATTAAGCATCATCGATTTTGAACGAGCAACTGTATACAGAGCGTAATCTGATGAACGACGTGTTTTTTGAAACTTCTTATAATATCGAGTCTTCACATTTTTCAAATTGGATAACTCTCGAGAGAAGCAGGGAGGTTTGTAAAGCCGCACCAGCCTACCAAGAGGCACACAAATATCAAAGAGTGAATTCAGAGTATCATAAAAGGAGCAAACAGCTGAGTTCATGTCTCTACAATTGTACAAATTAGACCAATCGGTAGTAGTAATTTGTTTGATTAAGGCTGGCAAAGTCAGTCTTACGAAAGCACCTAGTTAGAGGTAACTCATTTGAACCAAGTAATGGTGAATGCGAGGGCAGATCAATTTTTAATTTTAATGTAGGATGAAATTTGTCTTCGAGGAGAATAAACGGTTCGATCCTAGAAACATCACAATAAGCAGAATCCAATACAAAAATAAGATCTAACGATTTTCCATTAGAATTTAAGACAGGATTGACTTGGGATAAGGATAAGCCTAGAAGGCCATCAATAAAGTCATGTCACATAGAAGGCAGCAACATGGTAGATTCATCTGTTAGTGACCATGCTAAAGCGGGTAAATTAAAATCACCTAAAACTATGAGCATGTCTTGACTAGAAACTAAAGAGCAGACAAACTAAATTGCCTCTAAATGATTTAAATAGACCACAATGTCAGACGATGGTGGAATATAGGAACAAGTAATAAAAGCATAAAAAGATTTAAAATTTACTTTAACACCGACAAACTCAATCTCCTGGGTATTAGAAAATTGAATTATTTCAGATGATGAAACAGCATCAACAGCTATCAGAACGCCACCGCCTATGCCAGAAATCCGGTTACGTCTGAATATAGAAAAGTTTGTTAAAAATGAAGTAAGTAAGTCGTCTCGCCGACTTGGGTATACCATAAACCAGTAAAACAAATGCTTAATATTAGTATCGATTTTGAACGAGCAACTGTATACAGAGCGTAATCTGATGAACGACGTGTTTTTTGAAACTTCTTATAATATCGAGTCTTCACATTTTTCAAATTGGATAACTCTCGAGAGAAGCAGGGAGGTTTGTAAAGCCGCACCAGCCTACCAAGAGGCACACAAATATCAAAGAGTGAATTCAGAGTATCATAAAAGGAGCAAACAGCTGAGTTCATGTCTCTACAATTGTACAAATTAGACCAATCGGTAGTAGTAATTTGTTTGATTAAGGCTGGCAAAGTCAGTCTTACGAAAGCACCTAGTTAGAGGTAACTCATTTGAACCAAGTAATGGTGAATGCGAGGGCAGATCAATTTTTAATTTTAATGTAGGATGAAATTTGTCTTCGAGGAGAATAAACGGTTCGATCCTAGAAACATCACAATAAGCAGAATCCAATACAAAAATAAGATCTAACGATTTTCCATTAGAATTTATGACACGAGTCTACATACCAAATTTGGTGGCTCTAGCTCGTATAGTCTCCGAGATCTAGGTGTTCATACAGACGGACGGACGGACGGACGGACGGACATGGCTAGATCGTCTCGGCTGTTGATGCTGATCAAGAATATATATACTTTATGGGGTCGGAAAAGCTTCCTTCTGCCTGTTACATACATTTTAGCGACTTTAATATACCATTTCACCCTATGGGTGTATGGTATAATAAACTCTAGTTTAAACCCTTTAGACTACTGGAAGGTAATTAATTCATGCTATATAAAATCTAGGTTTATAATTTAATGCTATATAAAATCTAGGTTTATAATTAATACTAAACTTTTTTCAGATCTCGACTGATGAGCCATTGAAGATGAGCTCAAAAAAATATCTCTGCGTACCGGCTACGTCAACTGAAAGTGGGCGTATGTTCAGCAAAGCAGGTTTAATAGTGAGTGAAAAACGAAGTTCACAAAAGCCAAAAAATGTGTATATGCTGGTTTTCCTAAATAAAAATGAATGGATCTCAAACAACTGATAAGTTGAGTCATTATAATATTTTCATAATTTAATTTGTTTGAAAAACTCACAAAACTGTTATGTCATCATTATATTTTCGTTGTTTCATTTGTTTTAAAAGCTTTAAATACTGTTAAGTAATAATATTTTCTTAATTTAATTTGTTTTGGAAAAATAAAAATACTGTTAATTTAAGTTATAATATGTTCATTTGTTTGGAAAACATTATTTTGTTATTTTTATACCATACACCCATAGGGTGAAATGGTATATTAAAGTCGCCAAAATGTATGTAACAGGCAGAAGGAAGCTTTTCCGACCCCATAAAGTATATATATTCTTGATCAGCATCAACAGCCGAGACGATCTAACCATGTCCGTCTGTCCGTCCGTCCATCCGTCTGTATGAACACCAAGATCTCGGAGACTATAAGAGCTAGAGCCACCAAATTTGGTATGTAGATTCGTGTAGTATGTAGAGTGATCAAGTTTATTTAAAATTTCTGCCACGCACCCTACCGCCCCCGCAAATTATATAAAACCGATTTCCTTAAACACTATAGCAACTAGAGACACAAAATTTGGTATGTATATTTGCTTAGTAATTGCGCACATTTTTGATATGTAAAGATTTTGCCACGCCCCTTTCCGCCCCCGTAATTTGAAAAAACTCGATTATCTCCCGTAATTTTCTACCTTGTGCAATCAAATTTACCACACTTAAATTTGATACTAATATCAAGCAAAATACCAAATTTAATCAAAATCGGAATAAAAATAGCCAAGTTATGCATATAAACGTTTTTCCATATGGCCGGAAGTGGCCGTTGGCTGGTGGGTTCGCTAGGGTGCTCGAATGCTTGAGTGAGCGAAATACTAAGATATGCTTGTAAAAAGCATGCAAACAGATTTTTTTAAAAATACGAAAATGCATTGGTTATTATAAATTTAAAATATTTGTTTTACTGGTGTGTGGTATATCCAAGTCGCCGAGACGACTTACTTACTTCATTTGTATTTGAGTTTGCTGGTGTTTTGTGGGTCAGGGAAGCCAAAATTGTGTGCACTTTTTGTCAGTTAATTTTTCAATATGTCCAAATAAAACTCCTTGGTTATAATATCGTTAAATATGCGAAGCTCGTCAACACCTTTCGAAAAAATACAACCACAAACCATGACTGACAGCTTGCCAAATTTTACCGTAGGCACGATATTCTTTGCCTGGAGGGCTGTATTCGGTTTTCGCCAAACTTTTCCAGGACCTTTATTGTAGTAGAGCATGTTCTTGATCTCATCACAAAAGATGACATCGTTCCAATACTCCAGAGGCTTGTTAATATTAGATATTCCGAAGCTTAAACGTTTCTCAATATTAACAGCTGAAAGCAACGGCTTCTTCCTTGCTACGTGTGACGAATATTTGTGGATATTTAGCACTTTTCTAACAGTCTCAGGGCACACGGATTTGTTGAGATTGATTTTAATGTCATCCAACAATTCTGTGAGGCTTGTTTGCGGTTTGTTTTCAATCGTTTTTAGGATTTTTGAACAATCCCGTCGACAATGTTTTTTTGGCCTGCCTGTGGAGGTCTGCAGATCCAGGCTATTCTCCTGTTCGGCACGTTTTATGATATTATAAACTGTTCTCAGTTTGACTTGGAACATATCAGCCAACTCTCTTGCTGTCTTCCCTTTATTATAATGGAAATAAACCAACTGTATTAAATTGTTGTCGGTTCTTTTACCAGGCATTGCGATTTGGACAATAAAGTGCAGCGAACTCAACAAAATTTTGCAAGGAATGACTGTAAAGAAGACTTAAGAAAAGCACGCGACAAAAAGTTTTCGTATTTGATGTCCTGTTATTTTATCTTTCGTCATATATATTTCATTTCATATTTCATACATATTTCTTGAAATTTTGTTTTTTTTTTTTGTCATACCTAAGGCTGAATTACGGTTAAAAAATAATTCATAAAAAATTAAACCCCAAATTATGCCTTTTCTTTTATTTTCCATCTTTAACTTGAATTTGTGTGTTTTTTTTTCATTTTGCAAACAATTAATTTAGTGTACACCAAATTGTTCATTAAGTGGATGGAGACATATGTATGTATGTCGAAGGGTTCAAGGACGCATATGATGCGACCTTAAAGTTGCAGGAGAAACATTTAGTGTACAGCGAATTTTTCATTTATGGATGGAACTGAAACTGCTGTGCCAGAACAGCAAAAATTTTCTTTAACAAAATTATAGGCACAGATTAAACTTCGAGAAAGTACGTTGCTTGAAAACGAAGCATTATTATCTGCTATTGAAATCCACAAATGAATCGGAGTTTAACAGACCACCAAAAATATTTGGCAAAGCAAAATTTGAAAAAATTTGATTTTCGCCTGTTTGAGCTGAAACATGTAAGACGGAGTAGAATTGAAGTTTGGGTCCTGTTTTATTTATGTCATAGCTTGTAGACACGTGTTCTTTGTTTTAAATAAGTACAATTGTCTTTGTTAGAGATCGGGATTTTCGGGGATCCGGCGGGACCCGAGAACTTCATGGGAATTGGGCGGGATGGAAGAGATTTTCAAAAAACCGGGACGGGACGGGATAAGAGGTCGATCCCGAAATTCCCGCAGGTCCCGGAAAAACTATCGGGACCCAAAAATAAAATGTTCGATAAAACTTTCAATATTTATCGATATTACTCACTGACTGCAATTTATTAGTAACACGAAATATTACTCGTGGAATATGTAACACGAAATATTACTCGGGGAATATTTCGTGTTTTCCATGTGTTTTTACTGGGACGAAACCTGGTCACTCTTTTTATATAATGCTAAAGAAACGGCCACGCAAAAAGAAATTGTGAAATTAATTGCCCAAAAATTGGACAAAATAACAATATTTAACAGCAGTCGTCGGTAGATGAGTTGTCTAAGTGGCCCAGTCAATTAGGTTACTGAACAACGAGGATCCGAGTTCGAATCCCAGGCTAGTTAGTGTAGTTGTTTTCGTCTAAGCCGAAGGCCTTAGTTACCAGTGCTTGTAAAATATAGATCGCTGGATAGTTTACATTTCTACAAAGGAAATACTGGCTCGGCATCAGTTGTTATTTTTTACAAATATCTAAGACCGTTTTCCACAACAGAAGGTAAATATATTTATGATATACCGTGAAAGCTCTCCCGCAGACAGAAATACTGAAACCGTGTCTAACTGCCCACGCAGCTTTCCCTGTATATGACGTTGATTTATGTTTACATGTTAGTATAAAAAATCTTTATTAGGTGATGGATTTTTGAAGCTGGCTCAAACTTTTATTGCCATTGGAGCTGACTATGCCGTTTCGGAACGTTTCTCAACTACTGAATAGTAGAAAAACCATAACTTACGTTGTGTTGCCGGAAGCATACAGCAAGATTAAAGGCGATCTGAATATACAATATAAAACAGACATGTGGACGGAGCAACACACACAGCACAGTTTTCTCACACTGACAGCACATTACATACATATATCAGGAGTTTAAGCTAAATGTAAAGGTCCTCGCAAATCGCGAGGCAAAAAGGATAGTGTTAACATATTGAGATGTGTGTTAGAAATAGCAAGAGAATATGATTTGGAACCAAATTTTCAAAATAGCTATATTATAACCGGTGCCAATGTCAAGGCAGCATTTAAACATTATAAGCGCATTGCATGTGCATGCCATAATTTAAATTTAGTTAAGTTAGTTCGATAAAGGTAATGTTATTGAATTGGATGCTTCAAAGTCGCTAGTTGGCCATTTTAAGCATTCGGAGCTAAACAGCCTACTATCGAAATCACTTAAACAACATGTTAAAACTAGGTGGAATTTCATATATATCATGTTTGATAGCATTCTAGAATCATTTTCAGAAATTAAAAAATTAAGTAATCATTGTGATGAAAATGTACTTGATACTGAAACAATGAAAGAAATTAAAAGCAAATGTAAATTATCTTTACATACCCGCTGTGTGCCAAATACGTTTCACAACGCGGCCCTTTTTTTAAACACATTTTAAAGATTTAAGCTTTTTGACATCTGAGGAGAAGAAAAAAGTATACGTGACAGTCAAATCAATAATTGAACTGATAACAACCAGCAAAAAAAGGTGGCTGATCAAGACAATTCCATAGTACCAGATAGGTTTTCGGAGTTTTGCGCAGTGCAACCCGAAAAGGAAGATGATATTGACGAAGAAATTAGTAATTATACAGTGCTTATCATAATGATAAGACACTTCGTTTTTCACAAATATTTTCTAAAACATTTTAGTTTTAAAACATTTTTTTTTGCCAATATATTCAAAATTAAAATGCGAAGAAAATTAAAGTAATTTTTCAATAATATTTTTCATATATATATTTTTTTTCTAGGAAAACAAAAATAATAGGGTTTTCAACCATATCAAAATTATAAGACATATTTCAATTTAAGCTTAAAAATAAAAAGCAAGTAGTAATTTCCTTAATATTTTTTAAATTAATAACACAGGCCGACATTTTTAAGGTCATGAAAAAGTGTTTTAAGTTCAATAGGTCTCCTATAGTAATTGGGGGGTGCTGGTCACGACCCTATACTTAGTTGTTTTTCTATCACGTAAGGTGATGTGTATAAAAATTTTCAAATTACCTGTAAAATTGCAAAGGAAATTTTTATTGTCAATTTTTTTTTTTACCATATATTACAATGATAGTTGAATGATTCTTAACAAAAAACGATAATTGTGTTAATCTAAATTGAATTTTCTTTGGTTATTGAATGATATCTTTCCTTTTTTTCCTGAAAACAGCGTCTTGTTGTCTTTTTTTTTGTGGTATTTTCCCACCAAGTCCCTCTTCAAATTCCAGCAGTAATCAGCCATCATTCTGGTATCCCATCGACCTTGATATCGTACTTCCATCTCCTTTATGTCCTGATGGAACCTCTCTCCCTGTACCTCGCTGACAG
This sequence comes from Drosophila insularis, assembly GCA_018903935.1. Classification (NCBI taxonomy): domain Eukaryota; kingdom Metazoa; phylum Arthropoda; class Insecta; order Diptera; family Drosophilidae; genus Drosophila; species Drosophila insularis. The sequence goes on along the minus strand of JAEIFP010001560.1, from coordinate 112,785 downwards.
CTCCAAAATTTTCAGGAAAAAAATCTATGTGAGAGTCCAGAAAATGCATTTTGACGCTCATATTGCATACTAGTTTTTTAAAATTCTGGACCAAGTTGGCCACAATTTCTTTGTACAGATGTCTAAAGCAGTCACCTTGCTTATCTAAAGCTTTAACAAACTGTTTCATTAGTCCTAGCTTTATGTGGAGGGGCGGTAGAAGTACCAATTTTGGATCAACTAATGATTCACGCTGCACATTTTTTTCACCCGGTCCAAGTTTTTCTCTGAGTGGCCAATCTTTTTTTATATAATGTAAACGCCGTGCTCGACTGTCCCATTCACACAAAAAACATGGATATTTTGTAAATCCAGAGTGCTGACCCAAAAGCATGGATATAACTTTGAGGTCTCCGCATAATTGCCAACGATATTCAATGTACTTTATTTTGTTAAGCAACAACTCAAGATTCTCATACGTTTCCTTAAGATGCACGGAGTGATCAACAGGCACCGAGGCATAAATATTACCATTGTGCAACTAGACACCCTTCAGGCTTCTCTTAGAAGAGTCAATAAATAATCTCCATGACGTCGAATCGTAGTTCTCAGCTCCTAGTTTCATGACTACTTCAGGAATGTTATTGCAATATGCCAGTGGTCCATCTAGGGAAAAATATTCTACAAATTCTCTTTCACGATTTCAATACCACGAAAATGTGGTTCTAGCCAACAGATTCTTATTTTTCAGGCGCGATCCTAAGATTTGTGCAGCTTCCTTTGATAGGCTCAAGTCTCTCACTAAGTCATTTAGTTCGGCTTGTGTGAACTTTTCAGGTTGCTTAATGCCAGGATCAAATTCGTCTTCGTCGGTTTTTTCCACAACACTTTCATCTGATGATTGCCGATTACAAAAAGGTGGAGGAATGGGAATTTCTGGTCCATAAGGCACACGTCGGCTAGCAGACCGTAGATCGGGATACTGAATATTATGTTTATTTTTCAAATTGAACCCCTTGATATTACAGGCGCAAAAGTAGCAATCGTCAACATGGCTTTTCGGTTCCCTTCATATCATAGGAATTCCAAAGGGTAAAGAGCTTTTTTTTTTGTCCATTTTCTTAAAAGTTCGACACAATAAACGCAGATTTCGTGTGGAGCCCAAGATTTGTCCTGATCACCAAGCTTAAAACCAAAGTAACCGAGATAAGCTGTCTCTATCAATTCTGTTATGTTACATCGATGCTTTGCTACCATCAATTCACCACACACGTTGCAAAATATATTCGGATTATTTTTACACTTTCTTGATGACATTTTCACGTTAAAATGAAGTAAGTAAGTCGTCTCGCCGACTTGGGTATACCATACACCAGTAAAACAAATATTTTAAATTTATAATAACAAATGCATTTTCGTATTTTTAAAAAAATCTGTTTGCATGCTTTTTACAAGCATATCTTAGTATTTCGCTCACTCAAGCATACGAGCACCCTAGCGCCCCCACCAGCCAACGGCATATGGAAAAACGTTTATATGCATAACTTGGCTATTTTGATTCCGATTTTGATCAAATTCCATGTTTTGCTGGATATTAGCATCAAATTTAAGTGTGCTAAATTTGATTGCACAAGGTAGAAAATTACGGGAGATATTCGAGTTTTTTCTCAAAAGTTTGAGAAAATCGGTTTTATATAATTTGCGGGGGCGTGGCAGAAATTTGAAATAAACTTGATCAGTCTACATACTACACGAGTCTACATACCAAATTTGGTGGCTCTAGCTCTTATAGTCTCCGAGATCTAGGTGTTCATACAGACTGATGGACGGACGGACAGACGGACATGGCTAGATCGTCTCGGCTGTTGATGCTGATCAAGAATATATATACTTTATGGGGTCGGAAAAGCTTCCTTCTGCGTGTTACATACATTTTGGCGACTTTAATATACCATTTAACCCTATGGGTGTATGGTATAAAAATTGGCGATTGCTGTTCGACTACGACCAATTTCACGGGAAATTCGGGCAACAGTCCAACCTGACTTGGAATATGCTAAAATAGAGCCCTTTTCTTCCGCACAAAGCAGTGTAAATCGACTCATTTTATTTTAAATAACAATTCTGGAGCTAAAGCAATAATAAACGCAAAAAAAAACTCTATCCTATCTCTTTAACTTCACTTTTTGTAATGTGTCTTATAATTATGATACGCTTGCAAGCAAGCAAATATCATACATACATATTTCTGGAAAAGTAACGGTACTTTGCAGGGAGATGTTGCGAATAAAAACCAACGGTACTTTTCCAAAGCTGTTGCTTTGATCTTTCATTCGGTATATTGCTTTTGGCGAAATTTTTAAAAATAACTGTTTGGTAAGAAAAACATAACAAATTTTCAATGTGTCTTATCATTGTGATAAGCACTGTAAAAACACTAACCATAGAATACATAGATGCGTCAAACTCAAGATTTTTTGATTACAAACGCTAGCCTGAGTCTGGAACCCCAGAGAACTTCGGCAAAAGCCGAACAGCCTAGAACCCCAGAGAGCGGCCGCAGCGAGAGCGAAAAACGTTTGCTCGCAGCAGTGTCGCTACGCATCGAAATTAATTCAGTCTGCCACAGATCGCAGAACGATGAACGCATGTCTGTGTCGCTGTGTTCTCGTTTTGCATATGTATGTGTACATGCTCGTCGGTACATGCTCAGGCTTCGTAGTGTGTGTGAGACGTGAAGTTGTGCAACATCGGATTTCAATCGCTCGCTCGCAGACTTTTTAAGTTTTCGACGAGCTAGCGACAATGCGAGAATGAGATGCGTGCTTAACTACAGAACTCGACGCCACTTCTCAAAGTGTCGACGTGGCTCTGTTGTTAGTGTGCTCGCTTGGCGATCGGGCGGCCGGGGTTCGACTCCCATCTTGGTCGAAGTTATTTCATAATGCTTTATATATTTTTTGATACATTTTTATTTAATTTTTATTCCCTTGCAGAGGGTATTATAAAATTGGTCAGATGTTTGTAACACACAATATCCCGATGTTTGTAACATACAACATCTGACCAATTTTATAATACCCTCTGCAAGGGAATAAAAATTAAATAAAAATGTATCAAAAAATATATAAAGCATTATGAAATAACTTCGACCAAGATGGGAGTCGAACCCCGGCCGCCCGATCGCCAAGCGAGCACACTAACAACAGAGCCACGTCGACACTTTGAGAAGTGCCGTCGAGTTCTGTAGTTAAGCACGCATCTCATTCTCGCATTGTCGCTAGCTCGTCGAAAACTTAAAAAGTCTGCGAGCGAGCGATTGAAATCCGATGTTGCACAACTTCACGTCTCACACACACTACGAAGCCTGAGCATGTACCGACGAGCATGTACACATACATATGCAAAACGAGAACACAGCGACACAGACATGCGTTCATCGTTCTGCGATCTGTGGCAGACTGAATTAATTTCGATGCGTAGCGACACTGCTGCGAGCAAACGTTTTTCGCTCTCGCTGCGGCCGCTCTCTGGGGTTCTAGGCTGTTCGGCTTTTGCCGAAGTTCTCTGGGGTTCCAGACTCAGGCTAGCGTTTGTAATCAAAAAATCTTGAGTTTGACGCATCTATGTATTCTATGGTTAGTGGTAAAAATGTTAATGAAAAATGTGGATATATTATCTTTTTGGAAGCAGTGCAATAAATTGCCATTATTGCAAATGCTGGCTAGGCAAACTTTAAATGTTCCGACATCCTCTGCAACAAGCGAAATAGTTTTTTCTACTTCAAGTAGAATTCTGGAAGAGAGGAACTCGGCTTATTGGAAAAAATTTTGAAAAAATATTGTTTTTAAATAAAAATATGGATATATAAAGTAAGAGTTTATTGGACAAATAAATATATAAATAAAATCAAAGAAGCTAACTTCGGCTGTGCTGAAGTTTATATACCCTTGCAGTCCATGGCCATAATATATTTACATGTTCCAAATTTTTTTTCTGTATCTCAATTAATTAATGCACAGAACCTTTCAAATATCATTTCAATTTCTTCTTCTTCTTCACCATCCCCTTTTACACGCATGCCGCGACTCGCACGCATACACATATACATAGTTTATGTAGCGTTGCGTCTGTATGTGTGCATGCATGTGCTCTGTTGATTTGATGATGACGTAGTAGGCAGCAAGTTGAACCGATTTATATCGGCTGTAACTTGTGTTTTATTTATCCGATCAGATTCAAATTTTGGGATCTGAGATTTTATATATAATCCTATAATATTGGTAAAAAATGTTTCCTTCAGAGCTATATGATATAGTGGTCCGATTCTGCCAATTTTCATACTTTATTTTTCCCAGGTAATAAAAAGGCCATCCCGATAGCACTTAAGATGGCTGAGTAAAACGCATACGCACAGACGGACGGACAGACGGACATTGCTATATCAACTCAGCTTCTTATGCTGATCAAGAATATATATACTTTATAGGGTCGGAAACGTCTCCTTCTGTGCGTTACAAACATCTGACCAATTTTATAATACCCTCTGCAAGGGTATAATAATATGCGTATATTTGAAAAATTTGTTCGGAAAATGTCGGGACCCGCGGTCGGGACTAGAAAACTGTTCGGAAAATGTCGGCACCCGCGGTCGGGACTAGAAAATTTTCCGGGATAACTGGGATGGGAAAAGCAAATTTGACAAATTTGGCTTTACTAATATAGGCTCACTTCGAACAACCTGTTGCATCGCAGACAATTGATGAAGTTAATTTGTCAATGGACCATCTTCATTACCAGAAGAAAAGTCGCTTTTCTCAGCTTATTTGGACGACGTGGAGGCTGTTCCAGAATCAAGAGAAGACCCAATTTTTGACAAACTGGTAAAAATATATTCTGAAGTCGATAATTTCGACAAGATGTATAGTCGTTTACCATTAAATGCCGATATATTACACTTCTTTAGCAATGTAAAACTAAAGTCACCACAGCTGAGTGAGCTGGCACATGTCGTATTGGCTACACCGGCTATTCAAGTGTCCGTTGAAAGAGCATTTTCAGCTTTGCATTATATTTTAAGCAAACGACGGAGCTCAATAAGTTCGCACAACTTAAACTCGTTATTAGTTGTTAAGTTCAATTCAGGATAAATGAATTATATACAAAACTTTATTTTCTAAAACCAACATCGCATTATTATTTATTTATTCCAAGTTAAGGGGTATTCTAGTCTAGTCTAATCAGAAGATCTTTGTTTTTATTCACAATGTTACACAAGTTAAAAAAAAAAGATACCACCACTAACCATAGAATACATAGATGCGTCAAACTCAAGATTTTTTGATTACAAACGCTAGCCTGAGCCTGGAACCCCAGAGAACTTCGGCAAAAGCCGAACAGCCTAGAACCCCAGAGAGCGGCCGCAGCGAGAGCGAAAAACGTTTGCTCGCAGAACTGTCGCTACGCATCGAAAATAATTCAGTCTGCCACAGATCGCAGAACGATGAAAATGTATCAAAAAAATATATAAAGCATTAATGAGAAAAACTTCGACCAAGATGAGACTCGAAACCCCGGCCGCCCGAACACCAAGCGAGCACACTAACAACAGAGCCACGTCGACACTTTGAGAAGTGCCGTCGAGTTCTGTAGTTAAGCACGCATCTCATTCTCGCATTGTCGCTAGCTCGTCGAAAACTCAAAAAGTCTGCGAGCGAGCGATTGAAATGCGATGTTGTACAACTTCACGTCTCACACACACTACGAAGCCTGAGCATGTACCGACGAGTGTACACATACATATGCAAAACGAGAACGCAGCGACATGCGCAGACATGCGTTCATCGTTCTGCGATCTGTGGCAGACTGAATTATTTTCGATGCGTAGCGACACTGCTGCGAGCGGACGGTTTTCGCTCTCGCTGCGGCCGCTCTCTGGGGTTCTAGGCCAGAGCCCGGCACTCATATCCCCCGGGGGACGAACACGTTCGGCACCTCGTATACGTGTAACCGAACGGTTGCCGAAGTCCTCACACAGAGCATGAGGGTGGATTTAGTTGCCCTCAGCATTTCGACGCGAGCACGTCTATCTCGCTTTGCTCGATCGCTACACATAAAAAAATTAATGCCTTCATTCTTCTTTTTATGTAACTGACATTATGTTAATTGAATATTCTATTCGAAACAGTCTAACAGATAACCATATAGAAGATCTCCTTCGGATAAAAAGTTATCCAAATAATATAGAAGTAAAGCAACTAGTTGAGTTTCAAAATATGTATTAATTCGAAATTATTGGTTTTCCATCGCACTTTTAATTTTTCTTGCTTTCTTCACATGCAATTTGCGTAGTGTAAAGCAACTTACGCACACATGCAAACGCACACATACATTGAAAGTTTTCGTTGGCTCTCTTTGTGCCGGGCCATGAACTAAATCAGGGGTAGGCACAAAGAGAGCCAACGCAAACCGTCAATGTATGTGTGTGTTTTACACTGCGAGAAAAGAAAAGTGAACGGATATTGCCTCAATCGTTCAGGCGAGCGGAATCGACGATCTGCTGCAAGAAAATAAAAAAAAAGCAACCCCTAAATTCATTTTTCCATGTGCATATTTTCAACAAAGCGACATAGATCCACTCGCGTCAAAATGTTGCAAGCGACTAATTCAGATTTTACGCTCTCGGGTGCAATTCGGGTTGACTTCGGCATGCACACAGATAGCAAAACGAGCAATTGCCGAACAAAAGTGCCCGCACGGGCTATGGGTGCCTACCCCTGACTTATATTATAAGTCAGGGCCCGGCACAAAGAGAGCGAACGAACATTTTCGATGTATGTGTGCGCTTGCTTGTGTGCATAAGTTGATTTACACTTCGCAAATTGCATGTGACGAAAGCAAGAAAAATTAAAAGTGCGATGGAAAACCAATAATTTCGAATTAATACATATTTTGAAACTCAACTAGTTGCTTTACTTCTATATTATTTGGATAACTTTTTATCCGAAGGAGATCTTCTATATGGTTATCTGATAGACTGTTTCGAATAGAATATTCAATTAACATAATGTCAGTTACATAAAAAGAAGAATGAAGGCATTAATATTTTTATGTGTAGCGATCGAGCAAAGCGAGATAGACGTGCTCGCGTCGAAATGCTGAGGGCAACTAAATCCACCCTCATGCTCTGTGTGAGGACTTCGGCAGCCGTTCGGTTACACGCATACGAGGTGCCGAACGTGTTCGTCCCCCGGGGGATATAAGTGCCGGGCTCTGATTTAGTTGCCCTCAGCATTTCGACGCGAGCAGGTCTATGTCGCTTTGCTCGATCGCTACACATGAAAAAATTAATGCCTTCATTCTTTTTATGTAACTGGCAACTTTTGCAATATTCTATTCGAAACAGTCTAACAGATAACTATTTAGAAGATCTCCTTCGGATAAAAAGTTATCCAAATAATATAGAAGTAAAGCAAATAGTTTAGTTTCAAAAAATGTATTAATTGGAAATTATTGGTTTTCCATCGCACTTTTAATTTTTCTTGCTTTCGGCACATGCAATTTGCGCAGTGTAAAGCAACTTACGCACACAGGCAAGCGAGTTACCACAGCAGACACCACACCCCCACCAAAACCCCCTCGGGCATCGCTACTGGCCAACAAAGTATTTCACTATTGAGCAACCGATTCTAAGAGATTGCATTCGACCAGTCTGCAATGCCAACATCCGGCCGATTGCAACCTCAGCACTTTTCAACATATACATACTTTAGCATATACAAGCCTTTGCGTGGGCGACAAACCATAAGGCTAAGCATAATTGTATACATAACCATACATACATACACAAAACCATAAGACTAAGCATGATTGTATACATAACCATACATACATACAGGAAAACCTAAACTTCGACTTGTAAAGAATAAAACCCTCACTTCACTTGATTTTTAACAACCAAAGAGCAAAGTCGCATTTTTTCAAAAAATAATAAAACTCCAACAACAGGCAACCGGACTCAAGAAGACCGGATCCAACCCAATAAAGGACACAACTGTATTCCCCCTTTGCTCCCGGGAGGTAACTGGCGCAGCTGGTATTCGGAAGGGATATGAATCCCCAACTTGTATTATTAACTTTATTGTAAGTAGGATGGAAAAAAAAGCAGTGTGTGAAAAGGAAAAGCGAAAAAAAAGAGAGAAAAGTTAAAATGAAAAAAGAGAGTGCAAAATAAAAGATAAAATATACCACGTCACCAACAAAATACATACATATACAAATACAAAATTTTTATGCAATAAAAAATTTTTTTTTTACATAGTGAAAGGTGTGAAATCAACCGCTGATAATCACATCATTTACACAATACACATACACATATATGTTGTACATAAAATCAATCACTGATCACTGTGTCACAAAATACATATAAAAATACAAAAAAACTTATGCAACAACAAAAAAATTCAACAACAAAAAGATTTTTGTGGAATCAATCGCTGATTTGAAATGTGTGGAATCAATCGCTGATCATCACATCATTTACACAGTATACATACACATGTATGTTTGTACGTAGAATCAATCGCTGATCATTGCGTCAAAAAATATATATATGTTTTTATACATACATACACATACGTATGTAAATACACAAAACAAACAAAATTTTTTATAAAATTTTTACCATTATCTAAAAACAAATTCATACGCAAAAACCCATTCCTTTTCTCAAACTGCCACATAAACTTAAATATAAGGAAAAACACACACACACAACAAATATTAATCGAAATACATTACAGAATTCCGAAATAAAAAGGAACACCAGAAAACATTGTAAAGGAAATCTAAAAACAATACAAATTTTTTTAAAACATAATTACACAACAATAAATCTAAGTACTATAATAAACACTACACTCCATCAGAAACACACAAACTTAAATTGGGAACAAGACCCATTACAAAAGTAGAAAAAAAAAAAGAAATAATTGATCAAGCACTCACATTGCACCCTAATGTCAAAGAAACTAGTTGCTAAGACAAGATCGCGATTAGGACTCAGGAGTTCTAGCCTTACAGACATAAACGAGGAAACTTCCCCACCACAACAAGAAACTATAACAAAGTACCACATAAATAATAACCATAGAGGCATCGACGAGACTCTCTTGCACTTAAAAAGAGAGGTTTTTTTCTCACAAATGAAAAGTAAGATAACTCAAATCATTCGGAACTGCGACACTTGCAAAACACTTAAATACGAAATACCCTCCAAAAATCAATTTCGAAATATCAGAAACACCGCATAAGCCCATGGACATAATCCACTTAGATGTCTATACAATTAATGGCAACGTCCATCTGACAATAATAGACAAATTTTCAAAGTTTACTTGCGCATATATCTTATCAAACAGAAACTGCATTAACATATTAAAGTACTTAAAAAATTTCATGAGTCTATACGGAATTCCACAAAAAATCGTATACGATCAAGGGGCAGAATTTTCCAGCCCTATGTTCAAAGCATACTGTGAACAATACAACATTGACACACATTGTACTTCATTCCAACAGTCCACTAGTAACTCCCCTATAGAAAGAGTCCATTCAACTCTAACAGAAGCATTTAGAATTATACTTCATAAAAGGAAAGAAAAAGGATTACCTCTTGACCATGATGAAATCCTCTCAGAAACATTAATCACTTACAACAATGCTATCCACTCAAGCACGAATCATACCCCGTTCGAGCTTTTTAGTGGTAGAACACACATATTTAATAAGACAATGACCCCTAACAATAGACATGATTACCTGAACGAATTAAACTTATTCCGCACAAATCTGTATACAGAAGTTAAGAAACAACTTGAAAAGAAAAAAACCGACAAAATAGCAAAGTTAAATAAGGATAGAACGGCACCACAACAATTGTCCCCCGATGAAGTAATCTTTAGGAAGGAAAACAGAAGGAACAAATTGACCCCTCGATTTTCAAAACAAGTAGTACTTAGGGACAAGGGAACAACGTTAATAACCAGGAAAAATCAAAAATTACACAAGGCCAAACTTAGAGTAAAACCCAAAACAACTTAAACTTATGAACTTGTTCAATAATTTTTTTAACTCCCATTTCTCGACCTACCTTACAGAAGCCTACGGGCAAATGCGCAATTCATCTCAATCAGCCCCCTGGACGGAACGTCGCCCATTGCCAGAATTAGTCTGGGCAACGTAAGGATTATAAAAGCCTTTAAAACTATGAACCATATTATAGATATGGACGATTACAAAAATTGTGCTAACAAAATAGAACAAACAATCAAGAATTTAAAATCAAATGAAATGTTTAAACTATCACTAGGAGTATTAGATGAGAAGCTAAAAGAACTCCAGGGGAAAATAAAGATCCTTTTACCCCACAGTCGGAGGAAACGGGGACTAATAAATGGGTTAGGTAGCGTAGTAAAAGCTATTACAGGAAACATGGATGATGAAGATTCCAAACAGATTTATGAACAAATTAGGCAAGCAAAAGAAAAAACTGAGTCCTTTTCAAGCGCAGTAAATAATCAAATAAATTTTAACAACGAAGTATTGATCCGTTTTAAGAATATAACAAATCACATCAATAAGGAACAAACCTTGATCAACAATGTCTTAAGCATGTCACAAAATGGCATTTTGAAAAACTTTGAGGAAGAAGATCAAAAATTTTATACTTTACAATATATTAATAAATTAAACTATAACATAGATGTGCTAACAGAACACATAAGAAATATTGCGGAAAGCCTTATTTTCGCAGAAATAAACATAATTCCAAAATTCAGCTTAAATATAAAAGAAATCGAATATATAAAAGCATGCTTTCAAAACCAAAGTGTTAACCTAGATCTGGAAGAACACATATATAGTCTATTAAGACTTAAAACTCTCTGCCTACAATTATTTTTAATTTAAAAATCCCTATTTTTGAGGATACACACTATAATCTCGAGAGGATTATTCCTTTACCAATAAACGGTACAAAATTTATCATAACTCCCAATTTTATTGCACAAAATAACAAAACTATATTATATATAAGAAATAAATGTATTAAAATAGATAATAAGACATTCTGCGAGCAAACCTCAAACAACGATTTCCCCACCAACAACGATTGCCTTAGGAATATTATCGAAGGTAAAGCAACCCCATGCGACCTAATTCAAACGGGAAATTTCACCAACATCTTTGAACCTGAAAATGGGATGATCTTTGCCTTTAATACAAAGAACCTTCTACTAGAATCCACTTGCGGAAATTCGACCGTCATTTCTGGATCCCATATAATAAAATATTCAAATTGCTCGATTAGCATAAATAACATCCAATATGATAACACAGATTATAATAACACTGAACACCTGGATATCCTACTACCTCCCATTCAGAGGATCATCGAAAATAAGACAATTGAAGTACTAAGCCTGGAAAAAATCCACCTGGACGCAATACAAACCAACACAAGATTCCTTCAAAACAACCAAGAAGTAAAAAAACATATGGCCACCTTATATGCTATTTCGGGATGCCTGCTAATAGTCGGCCTTCTTTTTTGGAAGCTGCGGAAACAGAAAATTAACTACTATCCACAAATACAATCACCGTTACCTATCTTCACTCCGACCATCCCACCATTATGGCCGTCGCTCCAGTTTGAGGGGGGAGGAGTTACCACAGCAGACACCACACCCCCACCAAAACCCCCTCGGGCATCGCTACTGGCCAACAAAGTATTTCACTATTGAGCAACCGATTCTAAGAGATTGCATTCGACCAGTCTGCAATGCCAACATCCGGCCGATTGCAACCTCAGCACTTTTCAACATATACATACTTTAGCATATACAAGCCTTTGCGTGGGCGACAAACCATAAGGCTAAGCATAATTGTATACATAACCATAAGGCTAAGCATAACCATACATACATACACAAAACCATAAGACTAAGCATGTTTGTATACATAACCATACATACATACAGGAAAACCTAAGCTTCGACTTGTAAAGAATAAAACCCTCACTTCACTTGATTTTTAACAACCAAAGAACAAAGTCGCATTTATTCAAAAAATAATAAAACTCCAACAACAGGCAACCGGACTCAAGAAGACCGGATCCAACCCAATAAAGGACACAACTGTATTCCCCCTTTGCTCCCGGGAGGTAACTAGCGCACACATACATTGACAGTTCTCGTTGGCTCTCTTTGTGCCGGGCCCTGTTTTAGAATCTCTGAAAAATTCTCAAAATTTCCGTGAGCGGAATATGTATGTCAGTATGTATGTACATATGTATGTACATTATGCAGGTAGACAATTTGGTAAATATTATTTTAATTGCGGCATAAGTCCCATGGCCACAAAATAAAAAAAATACATGCGTGCAATTTTACACGGGGTAGAAGTGTCTCTCGAACAGCGGTCGGCACCAACACAATCACAAATGAGACTTTTACATTTGTGTATGTAGCAACAACAACACACATGTAGCAACTTCACACTAAGCAATCAGTGTAGAAAATGAAATTTGTTAAAAAACCAGAGAGGCGGGGCTAACTTCGGCCGTGCCGAAGTTTGTATACCCTTGCAACTTTACACATGCCAAGTTTCTTTAACTTTAATTGTAGGAAAAATATACAACAAAAGTCACTGTTCTTCACCATTCGTTCCTATGGGAGCTACATATGTGATATAGTCACCCGATCTTAATAAAATTTGGCATAGTCATTAATAGGTATATTAAACTGATAAATATTCATTTTTATGCCAATTGCGTGAAAAGTAACGAAGATATTGATAAAAGTCACTGTTTTCGGCCGATCGTTCCTATGGGAGCAATAAGATATAGTCATCCGATCTTGATCAAATTTGGCACAGTCGTTTACAAGTGTAATAAACTTACCAATATTAAAATTCACGACAGTAGCTCAGAAAATAACGAAGTTATTGAGAAAAGTCACTGTTCGTGACTCTGCCGTTTGTATGGGAACTCTCTCTCTAGCTTACGGTCTAGGAGGAGTTTGCGTTGATCTAGACGGACGGACGGACGGACATGGCTATATGAACTCGTCTCGTCGTGCTGATCAAGAATTTATATACTTTATATGGTCGGAGATGCTTCGTTCTATGCGTTGCAGTGTCTGACTAAAATTAATATATAGGGTATAAAAATGAAGAAGGTAAATCGTTTCGGCGACTTCGGTATACCATGCACCAGGTCGAAAATGTTTATTAAATTTGCATCTTAGCATAAATTTGTTTGTAATTTTTATACACTTGCAGAGATCCCAAATTTCAATCTGATCCGATAAATAGAACACAAGTTACAGTCAATATAAATCGCCTGCCTGCCATGGACTGCAAGGGTATATAAACTTCGGCACAGCCGAAGTTAGCTTCTTAGATATTTTTACAGACAGATTCAGGATATTTGATTAAAAAGTACAAAATGTTAGAATTTTTAAAAACCTTAATACTACCTACATCTAATAAATCTGACACACTAATATTTGTGAGATTTTTGTTGGTTATTTCGTTGACATCCAAGTCATCGAGGATTATTGGGTTCAATAAATTCGCTTTTGCCAAAGTTGTTGTTAGAATTAAATTTTCAAGGTCTGAAATGACCATTCTGTTTTTTGCTAGGATGGTTTCATAAAAGTGTTCGTGATTGACATTTTCTGTTTTACTTATTTGGTTTACGGAGTTTGTTATTGTATTCAGTTTTTCTTGCAATTTGCTGTTGATCTCGACTTGCTTATTTTCTGACTCTATCAATTGTTTCTGTTTAAACTTGATCTGTTCCCAGTCGTCAAAATCAGGAGTTCCAGGCACTTCTTTCAAGGCAGTACCTGAAATATTTAAGCTTTTAGCGCCTCTATGATGAACCGTCATCGTTTCTGTCAAAATATTTCTTTTAATATGATCTTCTTTAAAGAATTCAGTAGATTTCCTGGTCTCGTCTGCGTAAGTCCTGTACGAGGTAATGTTTGTCGTATATCCGAGGTAGCCGTACTCTTTCCAAACTGTCACGTCTCCCTCCAGTATCTGTATAAAGTCTGATTTGGTATAGTCCGTCATTTTCATGGTCATTGTCGCGTGTGTCCTCAGTATTATCAGTATGAGTATAAAGTTTGTTCTGTAATTTCGGATATTATACAATAATCTTTTTACTCTATTAGATAGAAAGTGTGCAAATCTAAGTTTAGAAAAAACTATTTTTAACGGTTTTATTTTAGATTCTCCTTATGGACCTCCCTCCCCTTTATGAGAAAGTGTGCAAATCTAAGTTTAGAATAAACTATTTTTAAGGGTTTTATTTTAGATTGCTTCGATTGGTTTTTTGTTCAAGACTGAATGAATTGACCTGTTATACTTTACCGTTGCTAGTAGTATAACATCGACAGTGTGGCTAGCCTGGGCTGTTATTTTTTTGCACCGTGCGATCCCAAGTAACGTGCTGTGGAATCTTTCCACTTGACCATTAGATGTACTGTGAACGGGTGGGGCATTGACAATTTGTATTTCAAACTCATTTAATAGGAGGGACCTTATTGTTTCAGAATTTATCGACCTTTCATTATCGCAATATATTGTCTTAACATTAGTAAAGTAATTGACTAACTGTAGAATGGCCCGTTTTACCTCAACTATGGCTCTTGATGCTATAGGTTGGACTATCGCAAATTTAGAAAATTTATCTATGCATGTCAGAAAAAATCTTTTATCTGTGGTCAAAACGTCGATGTGCGTAATCCAGTACTGGTGTGGTACCCAGCTTTTGTTTTTTTGGATGCCTGTCATATTTTGCGACAGAGCAGATCTTGCAATTATGTGCAATTTCTGTGGTCAATTTTCCCATGTTCGGGAAAAAATAGTCTTGCAAAATTTGTTTCATGTTTTCCTGGGCTGCACGGTGCGCCCTGTTATGTTCGGTCACTACAATTTCTTTTTGTTCCGACTTGCCTGGTACATCTGTAACGATGTGTTTGCAATACCAGAATTTTGTTGCCGGATATGGCAGTTCGCAATGTATTGCGTTTACCACTTCAGAATTTATTACATTCTGTAGTGTCTATAAAAGTGAATCAGGGTTTAATGTGCGTATTATGTGCCTGGACTTACTCTGGAAGAGAACGAATGTCCTTACCGAAGGGAACTCTGCTTCCTCAATCCCGATTTGATTTCGAAAATAATTTAAGGATGGAAACTAAATTTAAATCTGGCAATAGTCACAATTCTGTAGAAAAAAACTACTGCCTCAGATATAAGTCAGGGAAAATAAATTTTTATTAAAAGCAGAGTGGTTGATTTCGATTTTCTTGGATCCCCTGGTAAACACGTTCACACATAATCAAATAAATTAAAAAAAAAAAATAGCAAATCGTATCGCTTAATCGTTTAATGAGGTGTATATAGTAAGGATGGAAACTAAATTCAAATCTGACAATAGTCACAATCCGGTAGAAAAAAACTACTGTCTCAGATAAAAGTCAGGGAAAATAAATTTTTATTAAAAGCAGAGTGGTTGATTTCGATTTTCTTGGATCCCCTGGTACACACGTTCACAC
Source organism: Drosophila insularis (assembly GCA_018903935.1). Lineage (NCBI taxonomy): Eukaryota > Metazoa > Arthropoda > Insecta > Diptera > Drosophilidae > Drosophila > Drosophila insularis. The sequence continues at coordinate 97,177 of JAEIFP010001560.1, read as the reverse complement.
ATAATCAAATAAATTAAAAAAAAAATAGCAAATCCTTTTATCGCTTAATCGTTTAATGAGGTGTATATAGTAGGGATGGAAACTAAATTCAAATCTGACAATAGTCACAATTCGGTAGAAAAAAACTACTGTCTCAGATAAAAGTCAGGGAAAATAAATTGTTTTTAGAATAAGAAGTGGTTGATTTCGATTTTCTTGGATCCCATGTTAAACGAGTTCACAAATAATCAAAAAGTGTTGGCAAAAAAAAATTTTTAAAAATTGCAAATCGCTTAATCGTTTAATGAGGTGTATATGGTAAGGATTGAAACCAAATTCAAATCTGACGATTGTCACAATTCGGTAGAAAATAACTACTGTCTTAGATATAAGTCAGGGTAAAATAAATTTTTTTTAGAAGAGGGATGGTTGATTTCGATTTTCTTGGCTCCCCTGGTAATCACGTTTACACATAATCAAATAATGAGGTGTATATAGTAAGGATGGAAACTAAATTCAAATCTGACAATAGTCACAATTCGGTAGAAAAAAACTACTGTCTCAGATAAAAGTCAGGGAAAATAAATAAGAAGTGGTTGATTTCGATTTTCTTGGATCCCATGTTAAACAAGTTCACAAATAATCAAAAAGTGTTGGCAAAAAGAAATTTTAAAAAATTGCAAATCGCTTAATCGTTTAATGAGGTGTATATGGTAAGGATTGAACCAAATTCAAATCTGACGATTGTCACAATTCGGTAGAAAAAAACTACTGTCTTAGATATAAGTCAGGGAAAATAAATTTTTTTAGAATATGGAATGGTTGATTTCGATTTTCTTGGATCCCCTGGTAATCACGTTCACACATAATCAAATAAATTTAAAAAAAAAAATAGCAAATCGTTTTATCGCTTAATCGTTTAATGAGGTGTATATGGTAAGGATTGAAGCCAAATTCAAATCTGACGATTGTCACAATTTTGTAGAAAAAACTACTGTCTCAGATAAAAGTCAGGGAAAATAAATTTTTTTAGAATAAGAAGTGGTTGATTTCGATTTTCTTGGATCCCTTGGTAATCACGTTTACACATAATCAAATAAATTTTAAAAAAAATAACAACTCGTTTTATCGCTTAATCGTTTAATGAGGTGTATATAGTAAGGATGGAAACTAAATTCAAATCTGACAATAGTCACAATTCGGTAGAAAAAAACTACTGTCTCAGATAAAAGTCAGGGAAAATAAATTTTTTTAGAATAAAAAGTGGTTCATTTCGAAATTCTTGGATTCCCTGGTAATCACGTTTACACATAATCAAATAATGAGGTGTATATAGTAAGGATGGAAACTAAATTCAAATCTGACAATAGTCACAATTCGGTAGAAAAAAACTACTGTCTCAGATAAAAGTCAGGGAAAATAAATAAGAAGTGGTTGATTTCGATTTTCTTGGATCCCCTGGTAATCACGTTTACACATAATCAAATAATGAGGTGTATATAGTAAGGATGGAAACTAAATTCAAATCTGACAATAGTCACAATTCGGTAGAAAAAAACTACTGTCTCAGATAAAAGTCAGGGAAAATAAATTTTTTTAGAATAAGAAGTGGTTGATTTCGATTTTCTTGGATCCCTTGGTAATCACGTTTACACATAATCAAATAAATTTTAAAAAAATAACAACTCGTTTTATCGCTTAATCGTTTAATGAGGTGTATATAGTAAGGATGGAAACTAAATTCAAATCTGACAATAGTCACAATTCGGTAGAAAAAAACTACTGTCTCAGATAAAAGTCAGGGAAAATAAATTTTTTTTAGAATAAGAAGTGGTTGATTTCGATTTTCTTGGATCCCTTGGTAATCACGTTTACACATAATCAAATAAATTTTAAAAAAATAACAACTCGTTTTATCGCTTAATCGTTTAATGAGGTGTATATAGTAAGGATGGAAACTAAATTCAAATCTGACAATAGTCACAATTCGGTAGAAAAAAACTACTGTCTCAGATAAAAGTCAGGGAAAATAAATTTTTTTTAGAATAAAAAGTGGTTCATTTCGAAATTCTTGGATTCCCTGGTAATCACGTTTACACATAATCAAATAATGAGGTGTATATAGTAAGGATGGAAACTAAATTCAAATCTGACAATAGTCACAATTCGGTAGAAAAAAACTACTGTCTCAGATAAAAGTCAGGGAAAATAAATAAGAAGTGGTTGATTTCGATTTTCTTGGATCCCCTGGTAATCACGTTTACACATAATCAAATAATGAGGTGTATATAGTAAGGATGGAAACTAAATTCAAATCTGACAATAGTCACAATTCGGTAGAAAAAAACTACTGTCTCAGATAAAAGTCAGGGAAAATAAATTTTTTTTAGAATAAGAAGTGGTTGATTTCGATTTTCTTGGATCCCTTGGTAATCACGTTTACACATAATCAAATAAATTTTAAAAAAATAACAACTCGTTTTATCGCTTAATCGTTTAATGAGGTGTATATAGTAAGGATGGAAACTAAATTCAAATCTGACAATAGTCACAATTCGGTAGAAAAAAACTACTGTCTCAGATAAAAGTCAGGGAAAATAAATTTTTTTAGAATAAGAAGTGGTTGATTTCGATTTTCTTGGATCCCTTGGTAATCACGTTTACACATAATCAAATAAATTTTAAAAAAATAACAACTCGTTTTATCGCTTAATCGTTTAATGAGGTGTATATAGTAAGGATGGAAACTAAATTCAAATCTGACAATAGTCACAATTCGGTAGAAAAAAACTACTGTCTCAGATAAAAGTCAGGGAAAATAAATTTTTTTTAGAATAAGAAGTGGTTGATTTCGATTTTCTTGGATCCCTTGGTAATCACGTTTACACATAATTAAATAAATTTTAAAAAAATAACAACTCGTTTTATCGCTTAATCGTTTAATGAGGTGTATATAGTAAGGATGGAAACTAAATTCAAATCTGACAATAGTCACAATTCGGTAGAAAAAAACTACTGTCTCAGATAAAAGTCAGGGAAAATAAATTTTTTTTAGAATAAGAAGTGGTTGATTTCGATTTTCTTGGATCCCATGTTAAACAAGTTCACAAATAATCAAAAAGTGTTGGCAAAAAGAAATTTTAAAAAATTGCAAATCGCTTAATCGTTTAATGAGGTGTATATGGTAAGGATTGAAACCAAATTCAAATCTGACGATTGTCACAATTCGGTAGAAAAAAACTACTGTCTTAGATATAAGTCAGGGAAAATAAATTTTTTTTACAATATGGAATGGTTGATTTCGATTTTCTTGGATCCCCTGGTAATCACGTTCACACATAATCAAATAAATTTAAAAAATAATAGCAAATTATTTTATCGCTTAATCGTTTAATGAGGTGTATATAGTAAGGATGGAAACTAAATTCAAATCTGACAATAGTCACAATTCTGTAGAAAAAACTACTGTCTTAGATATAAGTCAGGGGAAAATAAATTTTTTTTAGAATAAGGAGTGGTTGATTTCGATTTTCTTGGATCGCCTGGTAAACACGTTCACACATAATCAAATAAATTTAAAAAAAAAATAGCAAATCGTTTTATCGCTGTGGAATAAAACTACTGTCTCAGATATAAGTCAGGGAAAATAAATTTTTTTTAGAATAAGGAATGGTTGATTTCGATTTTCTTGGATCTCCTGGTAAACACGTTCACACATAATCAAATAAATTTAAAAAATAATAGCAAATTATTTTATCGCTTAATCGTTTAATGAGGTGTATATAGTAAGGATGGAAACTAAATTCAAATCTGACAATAGTCACAATTCTGTAGAAAAAACTACTGTCTTAGATATAAGTCAGGGGAAAATAAATTTTTTTTAGAATAAGGAGTGGTTGATTTCGATTTTCTTGGATCCCCTATTAAACACGTTGACACATAATCATAAAGTGTTGTCAAAATAAAATTACAAAAAAAAAAAAAATAAATCGTTTAATCGGCTTGAAACAAGCTGTACATATGTATGTATATTATGGGTTGTCCAAAACTGTTGTGCTGTTTTATTTATCTTTCTTAGTTTTAATAATTAACATCCCGTCAGTTAAGTGCGGGAACCGGAGGTATGGCATTCGGTACTTCTCCTGTAGCTCTTCCATGATAATGCACTGGCAAACAAACTGCTGTGCAGAAGCATGCAGACCAGACGTCTGAAAAGATGTCACACACCTGTCCTATCATTTAGACAGATTGGTGATTTCACCCGCATGTCATATTTAGCGTTAATATATTTGCTTATTGTCCATTTAGGACAGATTGTAAATAAAAATAATTAAATAAATAAGTAAAAAAAAAGTTCTAATAATAATTTTAATGTTTTAGCGATTGTAAGTCAAGAACATGAAGATCTCGATTCCTCGACTATTTATCTTTAAATAGTCTTAAGATATCCGTATACAGAGAGATCTATTTGGTTGAAGTTCAGACAGTATCAGAAACTAAGAGACTGCTTCTGAAAAAACTTGTGAATATTTTTGATGAAGTTAAGAGCTTTGACGTATCGTTCCAAGAGCAAGCGACCCTCTAGGGTTGAAACATAAATTTTACAACTTTGCCTTGTTAATTAATAAGCTGAAAAATGTGAATGAATTAATTCGAACGATAGTTAATTGGCTGATGTCAAAAGATTTAATTTTTGTCACAGCTAATGCGTCTGACTTGGTTCAGCGTCACCGGAAGAAGGACAAGCTCACTGCCAGTGTGGCCTTAGGTCACATACCGATATTTCCCACATACGGGTTTAATACTAACAATCGATGCTTAACAATACTGGCTTAATACTTACAATCGATACTTAAAAATACTAACAGCGATATATGCGTAGATATCTCAAATTAATCGAACAGAACAATAATTCTTAACATAAATTAATGTCATCTTACAAAGCTTAAATAGATTTATTTAACTCCATGTGATGGTTTTTGTTGGACAATAAGAAATCAACTGAACTCAACATAGATTCATTATTTCACCAGACGCTTGATATTGGTTCAGCCAAAAAAAGAAACGTTTTTCGAACTGACGGAAATTCTGGTGGGCGTACAAATAGAGCAATCATTTTAAAATTTGTTACACATGTTCTCAAAAGGTGTCCCCATTAAGTAGACTAGAATCATTGAAAAATATTAAAAATTGTTCGTTAAAAAATAATGAATAGAAAAAAAACGGGAAAAAATAAGATTTTTTTTCAACGATTTCAACGTAAAAAATTAAGATTTTTTTTCAACGATTTTTTTTTATCTTTTCTTTTTGATTCTAGTGTACTTTAGCACGACAGTGTCTAAATTAAAAAAAATTTTTTCATTTTTGGTTTTAGATTCTCTGAAAAATTCTTAAAATTTCCGTGAGCGGAATATGTCAGTATGTATGTACATATGTACATTATGTAGGTAGACAATTTGGTAAATATTATCTTAATTGCGGTATAAGTCCCATGGCCACAAAATAAAAAAAATACATGCGTGCAATTTTACACGGGGTAGAAGTGTCTCTCGAACAGCGGTCGGCACCAACACAATCACAAATGAGACTTTTACATTTGTGTATGTAGCAACAACAACACACATGTAGCAACTTCACACTAAGCAATCAGTGTAGAAAATGAAATTTGTTAAAAAACCAGAGAGGCGGGGCTAACTTCGGCCGTGCCGAAGTTTGTATACCCTTGCAACTTTACACATGCCAAGTTTCTTTAACTTTAATTGTAGGAAAAATTTACAACAAAAGTCACTGTTTTTCACCATTCGTTCCTATGGGAGCTACATATGTGATATAGTCACCCGATCTTAATAAAATTTAGCATAGTCATTAATAGGCATATTAAACTGATAAATATTCATTTTTATGCCAATTGCGTGAAAAGTAACGAAGATATTGATAAAAGTCACTGTTTTCGGCCGATCGTTCCTATGGGAGCAATAAGATATAGTCATCCGATCTTGATCAAATTTGGCACAAATTCGTTTACAAGTGTAATAAACTTACCAATATTAAAATTCACGACAGTAGCTCAGAAAATAACGAAGTTATTGAGAAAAGTCACTGTTCGTGACTCTGCCGTTTGTATGGGAACTCTCTCTCTAGCTTACGGTCTAGGAGGAGTTTGCGTTGATCTAGACGGACGGACGGACGGACATGGCTATATGAACTCGTCTCGTCGTGCTGATCAAGAATTTATATACTTTATATGGTCGGAGATGCTTCGTTCTATGCGTTGCAGTGTCTGACCAAAATTAATATATGTTGATGTACATATTTAAGTATAAGAACATGTAATCTATTAATGTAAGCTACAATGTTATTTAACATGTTGGAAAGAACAGAACGATCACTGTATCATAACAGCAGTTAGTTCTGTGTTAACCGTCAACCAATATTCACTGTTTGCTCTGAATAAACAAATGGTATATTATATTAATTAAACCAACATTGGTTATGGGCCCAGAACAAGCTCAAATATTGGTTAAAAAATCTGAAATTAAAAATTCGCGAGTGAATTTTGTTAACAGTCATCAGAAAAAATGATGGGTTCATATCAAATCGAAAAACTTGGTGAAGACAATTACGATGTTTGGAGTATGTCAATGAAAAGCATACTAATTACACAGGATTTATGGAATGTTGTATGCGGAAAATACACATTAGAGGAAAAATCAACTGCATCGGAGGCTCAAAATTGGGAACAGGCAGACCAAAAGGCATTGGCAAGCCTAATACTCCACGTGAAACCAACACAGTTAATGTACATAAAGACATGTACAACTTCCTCGCAAGCGTGGCAGAAACTTCGAGAAGTTCATCTGCAAATTGGACCAATAAGAAAAGTTCAACTGTACCAAAAACTCTTACGTTTGGTCATGCAAGAGGGGGACAAGGTACCAGAATATGTCCGAGTATTTACGGAAACAATAGAAAAATTGACTGAGATAGGCATTGAAATTAACGATGATTTAAAGGTAATAATGATTCTGTCAAGCCTACCCAACTCTTGGGAAAATTTTGTAGTTGCTATCGAGACTAGAGATGAGTTACCATTATTTGAAACGGTAAAATTAAAACTTCTGGAGGAAGGGACGCGTAAGCAAGAGAAGAGTGAGCAAGACAATGCAAAGCAAATGGTTTACACACACACTACGAAGTTTCCAAGAAAAAATGCCGTGGACAAGGAAAAAGCAAAAAGACAGTCAAAATTTAACGGAAAATGTTTTTACTGTGACATCCCAGGGCATCGTGCATCGGACTGCCAAAAAAAGCAGAGAGAGAGGAAACAAATTCAAAAGAGCGAGACACAAGATACAACGGCCTGTTTACTCTTGAACTACATGTCGACGCAGAAAAAGAATACATGGTGTATAGACAGTGGCGCGACGTCTCATATGTGTTGTGACAAAAAAATGTTTGTGTCGTACCAAGAAAAAAGGGCGACAATTAAATTAGCCAGTGACACATATATTGAGGCACCCGGTATAGGAATTGTTATGTTGCACACAAACAAAGGTAAATTAGAGATGAACAATGTTCTGTATGCCCCTTCTCTACAAATGAATTTTTTCTCGGTGAGTAAAGCAGCGAAATACGCTTTAACTACAATATTCAAAAATGGAAAAGCTATGGTACAAAATAGTTTTGGTAAAGTGGTTTTAGAAGCAACACAAGAAAATGATTTGTATGTATATATTGATGGTTCAGAAAAAGAAACTCTTTATATATTGGATAGTACGACGCATACAAATATTTGGCATAATAGATATGGACATCTTAACTTCAAAAACTTGCAGCAATTAAGTGACAAGGAACTAGTTCACGGTATGAAAATAAAAAATTGTTTCAATAAAAGTAATTGTGAAACATGCAATTTGGGAAAAATATGTGCACTCCCTTTCCCATTAAAAACGGAGCGATCTACAAAAAATGTTTTGGAACTAGTGCATACAGATGTCTGCGGACCGATGAACGTAACTTCATTAGCTGGTAATCGATATTTTGTAACATTTATCGATGACTATTCTCGAAAAATCCACATTTATTTCATCAAAGCTAAGAGCGAAGTTTTTGAAAAGTTTAAAAAATTCAAAAGTTACGTCGAATGTCAAACTGGTAAGAAAATCAAAGCATTGAGGAGCGACAACGGCACTGAGTATAAAAACGGGAGTTTTTCAGCATACCTTGAAGAAAATGGTATCAAGCGTGAATTAACCGTACCCTATACACCGCAACAAAATGGAGTTGCCGAGCGTGCCAACAGAACAATAGTCGAGATGGCTAAATGTCTATTGACTCATGCAAATTTAGAAGAATTTTTATGGGCTGAAGCTGTGAATACTGCAGTTTATTTGCGAAACCGATGTCCTACAAAAGCCTTAGATGGACATACACCTTTCGAATTTTGGAAATGTCGCTTACCGTCGGTGAAGCACCTAAAAGTTTTTGGATGTCGAGCGTTCGCTTTGGATAAAACAAATAAAAAGAAGTTCCACTCAAAAGGAAAAGAGTACATTTTTATTGGTTATTCCTCTGAAGCTAAAGCATATCGTCTTTATGATCAAGAGAAGCGTATAATTGTTGAGCGACGTGACGCGAAGTTTATAGAAAATGAATTTTAGAACAAAGAATAAAAAAATTTTGATCTTTCAGACAAAAACAACGATTTCGTGACAAGCATTATTCGTCTCGAGCCGCACGTCCCAATAGAAGAACCAAAGGAAGGTCTCCAGGAACCTATGTCGCCAAGGTCAGGTATTCCTCCAAACGACGATACGGACTTCGACGAAGAGGAGGAGGAAGATTTTGTCACTGCGAGTGATGACGAAATCACCAATCAACAACAGGATCTAGAACCGATCCAGAGAACCGAAGAAGAGACTCCACAAAGAGGGCCAGGAAGACCGAAAATTCTTCGTACTGGTTTAGCTGGTAGACCAAGGAAGCAATATAACATGCTTCACCAAATTCAACTTGAGGATGATACAGAGACACCTCAATCTGTATCGGATGCACTAAATGGACAACATGCCAAGTTCTGGCAGGAATCGATGAAACAAGAATACGATGCATTGTTGGAAAATAACACATGGCGTTTAGTAGATTTACCGCCTGGCCAAAAGGCGATTGGATCCAAATGGGTATTTCGCATCAAAAGAACTAAGCATGGTGACATAGAAAGATTCAAATCAAGACTGGTGGCTAAAGGCTATGGGCAGCAGCTAGGAATCAACTATCAAGAAACTTTTTCTCCGGTCATTCGCTACGAAACTATTAGAATGATGTTTGCTATAGCTGCGGAGAAAAATCTTTACATACACCAAGTTGATATATCCAATGCTTACCTCAACAGTAATCTAGAAGAGGATGTTTACATGAAGCAACCGGAAGGTTTTGTCAATGATTCATACCCGAAAAAGGTTCTCAAGCTACAAAAAGCACTGTACGGACTCAAGCAATCTGGAAGAGTTTGGAATAATACACTCGACGAAGTTCTACGTGGTATCGGATTCCACAAATGCAAACATGAGTCTTGCCTCTATGTTAAAAAAGACAAGAAAAGCTACATAGCCGTCTACGTCGATGACCTTATAATCATATGCCCTGACGAAACAGACATATCCAAAATTAAGAAGAAGATTGCAGTACATTTTAAAATGCACGATGGAGGCCGACTTAAATATTTCCTTGGACTGGAAATACAAAGAGAAAATAACGGAGCAATAACGACCCGCACGGACATCATGAAACTGCTGCTAAACATATTTTGCGCTACTTGGCGGGCACCATAGATCTTGGAGTCACATACCGAAAAACGGGTAAACCAGTAATTGGCTTTGTTGACGCTGATTGGGCAAATGACAAAGCTAACAGGAAGTCCTACACTGGCTATGCTTTCTATCGGGGTAACGACATATCTCCGACGACATATCTCCGCCGTTAGAAAAACGACATATCTCCGCGCGGAGATATGTCGTTCTGAAACGACATAATTTCGCGCGGAGATATGTCGTTCTGAAACGACATAATTTCGCGCGGAGATATGTCGTTTTTTTAACGGCGGAGATATGACGTTTTGAAACGACATATCTCCGCGCAAATCACCGGCGATGATATAATAATAAACCCCAACAATAATTTCGCGCGGAGATATGTCGTTCTGAAACGACATAATTTCGCGCGGAGTATATGTCGTTTTTTCTAACGGCGGAGATATGACGTTTTGAAACGACATATCATCGCCGGTGATCTGCGCGGAGATATGTCGTTTTGAAACGACATATCTTCGCCGTTTAAAAAGCGACATATCTCCGCCAGAAAAATGTACTGGGCGGAGATATGTCGTCGGAGATATGTCGCTATGCCCTTTCTATCTGGGTGGAAGCGCATTCTCCTGGACTTCAGCGAAACAAAGTATTGTTGCTTTGAGCAGCACAGAGGCTGAATATGTAGCCTTATCAATTGCAGCCAAGGAAGCTGTATATCTTAAACGTCTGCTCATCGAAATAGGATATGCTACCAGCGATCATCCTATCATCATTTACGGCGATAATATCAGTGCGCAACAAATTGCCCGAAATCCAATTCATCATAAGCGCACGAAGCACATCGACATCAAATATCATTTTGTACGAGAAAAAGTAGAAAATAATGAAATTGATTTAAAATATGTTTCAACTAACGAAAATGCTGCTGATATTTTAACAAAATGTTTGTCTAAAATTAAGCATCATGAATTTGTTTATCTTCTTGGAATAACTAAAATTGAATGAAACATATTTGTATAATGTAGCTTAAGAAGGAGTGTTGATGTACACATTTAAGTATAAGAACATGTAATCTATTAATGTAAGCTACAATGTTATTTAACATGTTGGAAAGAACAGAACGATCACTGTATCATAACAGCAGTTAGTTCTGTGTTAACCGTCAACCAATATTCACTGTTTGCTCTGAATAAACAAATGGTATATTATATTAATTAAACCAACAATATACCCTTTTTGCAAGGGTATAAAAATGAAGAAGGTAAATCGTTTCGGCGACTTCGGTATACCATGCACCAGGTCGAAAATGTTTATTAAATTTGCATCATAGCATAAATTTGTTTGTAATTTTTATACCCTTGCAGAGATCCCAAATTTCAATCTGATCCGATAAATAGAACACAAGTTACAGTCAATATAAATTGCCTGCCTGCCATGGACTGCAAGGGTATATAAACTTCGGCACAGCCGAAGTTAGCTTCTTTGATATTTTTACAGACAGATTCAGGATATTTGATTAAAAAGTACAAAATGTTAGAATTTTTAAAAACCTTAATACTACCTACATCTAATAAATCTGACACACTAATATTTGAGATTTTTGTTGGTTATTTCGTTGACATCCAAGTCATCGAGGATTATTGGGTTCAATAAATTCGCTTTTGCCAAAGTTGTTGTTAGAATTAAATTTTCAAGGTCTGAAATGACCATTCTGTTTTTTGCTAGGATGGTTTCATAAAAGTGTTCGTGATTGACATTTTCTGTTTTACTTATTTGGTTTACGGAGTTTGTTATTGTATTCAGTTTTTCTTGCAATTTGCTGTTGATCTCGACTTGCTTATTTTCTGACTCTATCAATTGTTTCTGTTTAAACTTGATCTGTTCCCAGTCGTCAAAATCAGGAGTTCCAGGCACTTCTTTCAAGGCAGTACCTGAAATATTTAAGCTTTTAGCGCCTCTATGATGAACCGTCATCGTTTCTGTCAAAATATTTCTTTTAATATGATCTTCTTTAAAGAATTCAGTAGATTTCCTGGTCTCGTCTGCGTAAGTCCTGTACGAGGTAATGTTTGTCGTATATCCGAGGTAGCCGTACTCTTTCCAAACTGTCACGTCTCCCTCCAGTATCTGTATAAAGTCTGATTTGGTATAGTCCGTCATTTTCATGGTCATTGTCGCGTGTGTCCTCAGTATTATCAGTATGAGTATAAAGTTTGTTCTGTAATTTCGGATATTATACAATAATCTTTTTTACTCTATTAGATAGAAAGTGTGCAAATCTAAGTTTAGAAAAAACTATTTTTAACGGTTTTATTTTAGATTCTCCTTATGGACCTCCCTCCCCTTTATGAGAAAGTGTGCAAATCTAAGTTTAGAATAAACTATTTTTAAGGGTTTTATTTTAGATTGCTTCGATTGGTTTTTTGTTCAAGACTGAATGAATTGACCTGTTATACTTTACCGTTGCTAGTAGTATAACATCGACAGTGTGGCTAGCCTGGGCTGTTATTTTTTTGCACCGTGCGATCCCAAGTAACGTGCTGTGGAATCTTTCCACTTGACCATTAGATGTACTGTGAACGGGTGGGGCATTGACAATTTGTATTTCAAACTCATTTAATAGGAGGGACCTTATTGTTTCAGAATTTATCGACCTTTCATTATCGCAATATATTGTCTTAACATTAGCAAAGTAATTGACTAACTGTAGAATGGCCCGTTTTACCTCAACTATGGCTCTTGATGCTATAGGTTGGACTATCGCAAATTTAGAAAATTTATCTATGCATGTCAGAAAAAATCTTTTATCTGTGGTCAAAACGTCGATGTGCGTAATCCGGTACTAGTGTGGTACCCAGCTTTTGTTTTTTTGGATGCCTGTCATATTTTGCGACAGAGCAGATCTTGCAATTATGTGCAATTTCTGTGGTCAATTTTCCCATGTTCGGGAAAAAATAGTCTTGCAAAATTTGTTTCATGTTTTCCTGGGCTGCACGGTGCGCCCTGTTATGTTCGGTCACTACAATTTCTTTTTGTTCCGACTTGTCTGGTACATCTGTAACGATGTGTTTGCAATACCAGAATTTTGTTGCCGGATATGGCAGTTGCGTTTACCACTTCACAATTTATTACGTCCTGTAGTGTCTATAAAAGTGAATCAGGGTTTAATGTGCGTATTATGTGCCTGGACTTACTCTGGAAGAGAACGAATGTCCTTACCGAAGGGAACTCTGCTTCCTCAATCCCGATTTGATTTCGAAAATAATTTAAGGATGGAAACTAAATTTAAATCTGACAATAGTCACAATTCTGTAGAAAAAAACTACTGCCTCAGATATAAGTCAGGGAAAATAAATTTTTATTAAAAGCAGAGTGGTTGATTTCGATTTTCTTGGATCCCCTGGTAAACACGTTCACACATAATCAAAAAAATTAAAAAAAAAATAGCAAATCGTATCGCTTAACCGTTTAATGAGGTGTATATAGTAAGGATTGAAACCAAATTCAAATCTGACAATAGTCACAATTCGGTAGAAAAAAACTACCGTATCAGATAAAAGTCAGGGAAAATAAATTTTTTTTAGAATAACAAGTGGTTGATTTCGATTTTCTTGGATCCCATGTTAAACAAGTTCGCAAATAATCAAAAAGCGTTGGCAAAAAAAAATTTTTAAAAATTGCAAATCGCTTAATCGTTTAATGAGGTGTATATGGTAAGGATTGAAACCAAATTCAAATCTGACGATTGTCACAATTCTGTAGAAAAAAACTACTGTCTTAGATAAAAGTTAGGGAAAATAAATTTTTTTTATAATAAGAAGTGGTTGATTTCGATTTTCTTGGATCCCCTGGTAATCACGTTTACACATAATCAAATAAATTTAAAAAAAAATAGCAAATCGTTTTATCGCTTAATCGTTTAATGAGGTGTATATAGTAAGGATGGAAACTAAATTCAAATCTGACAATAGTCACAATTCGGTAGAAAAAAACTACTGTCTCAGATAAAAGTCAGGGAAAATAAATTTTTTTTAGAATAAGAAGTGGTTGATTTCGATTTTCATGGATCCCATGTTAAACAAGTTCACAAATAATCAAAAAGTGTTGGCAAAAAAAAATTTAAAAAAATTGCAAATCGCTTAATTGTTTTATGAGGTGTATATGGTAAGGATTGAAACCAAATTCAAATCTGACGATTATCACAATTCGGTAGAAAAAAACTACTGTCTTAGATATAAGTCAGGGAAAATACATTTTCTTTGGAATAAGGAATGGTTGATTTCGATTTTCTTGGATCCCCTGGTAATCACGTTCACACATAATCAAATAAATTAAAAAAAAAAATAGCAAATCGTTTTATCGCTTAACCGTTTAATGAGGTGTATATAGTAAGGATAGAAACTAAATTCAAATCTGACAATAGTCACAATTCGGTAGAAAAAAACTACTGTCTTAGATATAAGTCAGGGAAAATAAATTTTTTTTAGAATAAGGAATGGTTGATTTCGATTTTCTTGGATGCCCTGGTAATCACGTTCACACATAATCAAATAAATTTAAAAAAAAATAGCAAATCGTTTTATCGCTGTGGAATAAAACTTCTGTCTCAGATATAAGTCAGGGAAAATAAATTTTTTTTAGAATAAGGAATGGTTGATTTCGATTTTCTTGGATCCCCTGGTAATCACGTTCACACATAATCAAATAAATTTAAAACAAAAATAGCAAATCGTTTTATCGCTTAATCGTTTAATGAGGTGTATATAATAAGGATTGAAGCCAAATTCAAATCTGACGATTGTCACAATTCTGTAGAAAAAACTACTGTCTCAGATAAAAGTCAGGGAAAATAAATTTTTTTAGAATAAGAAGTGGTTGATTTCGATTTTCTTGGATCGCCTGGTAAACACGTTCACACATAATCAAATAAATTTAAAAAAAAAATAGCAAATCGTTTTATCGCTGTGGAATAAAACTACTGTCTCAGATATAAGTCAGGGAAAATAAATTTTTTTTAGAATAAGAAGTGGTTGATTTCGATTTTCTTGGATCGCCTGGTAAACACGTTCACACATAATCAAATAAATTTAAAACAAAAATAGCAAATCGTTTTATCGCTTAATCGTTTAATGAGGTGTATATAATAAGGATTGAAGCCAAATTCAAATCTGACGATTGTCACAATTCTGTAGAAAAAACTACTGTCTCAGATAAAAGTCAGGGAAAATAAATTTTTTTAGAATAAGAAGTGGTTGATTTCGATTTTCTTGGATCGCCTGGTAAACACGTTCACACATAATCAAATAAATTTAAAAAAAAAATAGCAAATCGTTTTATCGCTGTGGAATAAAACTACTGTCTCAGATATAAGTCAGGGAAAATAAATTTTTTTAGAATAAGGAATGGTTGATTTCGATTTTCTTGGATCTCCTGGTAAACACGTTCACACATAATCAAATAAATTTAAAAAATAATAGCAAATTATTTTATCGCTTAATCGTTTAATGAGGTGTATATAGTAAGGATGGAAACTAAATTGAAATCTGACAATAGTCACAATTCGGTAGAAAAAACTACTGTCTTCGATATAAGTCAGGGAAAATAATTTTTTTTTAAAATAAGGAGTGGTTGATTTCGATTTTCTTAGATCCCCTATTAAACACGTTGACACATAATCATAAAGTGTTGTCAAAATAAAATTACAAAAAAAAAAAAAAAATCGTTTAATCGGCTTGAAACAAGCTGTACATATGTATATTATGGGTTGTCCAAAACTGTTGTGCTGTTTTATTTGTCTTTCTTAGTTTTAATAATTAACATCCCGTCAGTTAAGTGCGGGAACCGGAGGTATGGCATTCGGTACTTCTCCTGTAGCTCTTCCATGATAATGCACTGGCAAACAAACTGCTGTGCAGAAGCATGCAGACCAGACGTCTGAAAAGATGTCACACACCTGTCCTATCATTTAGACAGATTGGTGATTTCACCCGCATGTCATATTTAGCGTTAATATATTTGCTTATTGTCCATTTAGGACAGATTGTAAATAAAAATAATTAAATAAATAAGTAAAAAAAAAGTTCTAATAATAATTTTAATGTTTTAGCGATTGTAAGTCAAGAATATGAAGATCTCGATTCCTCGACTATTTATCTTTAAATAGTCTTAAGATATCCGTATACAGAGAGATCTATTTGGTTGAAGTTCAGACAGTATCAGAAACTAAGAGACTGCTTCTGAAAAAACTTGTGAATATTTTTGATGAAATTAAGAACTTTGACGTATCGTTCCAAGAGCAAGCGACCCTCTTGGATTGAAACATAAATTTGACAACTTTGCCTTGTTAATTAATAAGCTGAAAAATGTGAATGAATTAATTCGAACGATAGTTAATTGGCTGATGTCAAAAGATTTAATTTTTGTCGCAGCTAATGCGTCTGACTTGGTTCAGCGTCACCGGAAGAAGGACAAGCTCACTTCCAGTGTGGCCTTAGGTCACATACCGATATTTCCCACATACGGGCTTAATACTAACAATCGATGCTTAACAATACTGACTTAATACTAACAATCGATACTTAAAAATACTGTTGAGGAACCAATTCTCATTTAATTTACATTGCTATACGCAGCAAGGCAAAGACTCTCAGCTCACAATGCCTTTGTTTTTGTATCTTTTCTTAAGTTTTGTAGAATATACTGGCGCCAGTCTGGTATGCTCTGTCTCTGTCACTCTTTATAAACCTATATGACCTACGTAGTTACGTAAGAATTGAAAATTTAGTAATTAGCAAGCAAACGAACGATCAAGACGTGTTCTAAGAGTGGCAGACACAGTTCAGTAACATTGAAGTAAAAATAAAGTTAAGTTCTTATGAGATATTAAACACAGTGGTTTATTGTTCATCAAATACTAACAGCGATATATGCGTAGATATCTAAATTTAATCGAACAGAACAATAATTCTTAACATAAATAAATGTCATCTTACAAAGCTTAAATAGATTTATTTAACTCCATGTGATGGTTTCTGTTGGACAATAAGAAATCAACTGAACTCAACATAGATTCATTATTTCACCAGACGCTTGATATTGGATCAGCCAAAAAAAAGTGTGACCATGTATCTCAAAGACGAAAATAATGAAACACAAGAAACGTTTTTCGAACTGACGGAAATTCTGGTGGGCGTACAAATAGAGCAATCATTTTAAAATTTGTTACACATGTTCTCAAAAGGTGTCCCCATTAAGTAGACTAGAATCATTGAAAAATATTAAAAATTGTTCGTTAAAAAATAATGAATAGAAAAAAAACGTAAAAAAATAAGATTTTTTTTCAACGATTTCAACGTAAAAAATTAAGATTTTTTTCAACGATTTTTTTTATCTTTTCTTTTTGATTCTAGTGTACTTTAGCACGACAGTGTCTAAATTAAAAAAAAAAAATTTCATTTTTGGTTTTAGATTCTCTGAAAAATTCTTAAAATTTCCGTGAGCGGAATATGTCAGTATGTATGTATATATGTACATTATGCAGGTAGACAATTTGGTAAATATTATCTTAATTGCGGCATAAGTCCCATGGCCACAAAATAAAAAAAATACATGCGTGCAATTTTACACGGGGTAGAAGTGTCTCTCGAACAGCGGTCGGCACCAACACAATCACAAATGAGACTTTTACATTTGTGTATGTAGCAACAACTACACTAAGCAATCAGTGTAGAAAATGAAATTTGTTAAAAAAACCAGAGAGGCGGGGCTAACTTCGGTTGTGCCGAAGTTTGTATACCCTTGCAACTTTACACATGCCAAGTTTCTTTAACTTTAATTGTAGGAAAAATTTACAACAAAAGTCACTGTTTTTCACCATTCGTTCCTATGGGAGCTACATATGTGATATAGTCACCCGATCTTAATAAAATTTAGCATAGTCATTAATAGGCATATTAAACTGATAAATATTCATTTTTATGCCAATTGCGTGAAAAGTAACGAAGATATTGATAAAAGTCACTGTTTTCGGCCGATCGTTCCTATGGGAGCAATAAGATATAGTCATCCGATCTTGATCAAATTTGGCACAAATTCGTTTACAAGTGTAATAAACTTACCAATATTAAAATTCACGACAGTAGCTCAGAAAATAACGAAGTTATTGAGAAAAGTCACTGTTCGTGACTCTGCCGTTTGTATGGGAACTCTCTCTCTAGCTTACGGTCTAGGAGGAGTTTGCGTTGATCTAGACGGACGGACGGACGGACATGGCTATATGAACTCGTCTCGTCGTGCTGATCAAGAATTTATATACTTTATATGGTCGGAGATGCTTCGTTCTATGCGTTGCAGTGTCTGACCAAAATTAATATATGTTGATGTACATATTTAAGTATAAGAACATGTAATCTATTAATGTAAGCTACAATGTTATTTAACATGTTGGAAAGAACAGAACGATCACTGTATCATAACAGCAGTTAGTTCTGTGTTAACCGTCAACCAATATTCACTGTTTGCTCTGAATAAACAAATGGTATATTATATTAATTAAACCAACATTGGTTATGGGCCCAGAACAAGCTCAAATATTGGTTAAAAAATCTGAAATTAAAAATTCGCGAGTGAATTTTGTTAACAGTCATCAGAAAAAATGATGGGTTCATATCAAATCGAAAAACTTGGTGAAGACAATTACGATGTTTGGAGTATGTCAATGAAAAGCATACTAATTACACAGGATTTATGGAATGTTGTATGCGGAAAATACACATTAGAGGAAAAATCAACTGCATCGGAGGCTCAAAATTGGGAACAGGCAGACCAAAAGGCATTGGCAAGCCTAATACTCCACGTGAAACCAACACAGTTAATGTACATAAAGACATGTACAACTTCCTCGCAAGCGTGGCAGAAACTTCGAGAAGTTCATCTGCAAATTGGACCAATAAGAAAAGTTCAACTGTACCAAAAACTCTTACGTTTGGTCATGCAAGAGGGGGACAAGGTACCAGAATATGTCCGAGTATTTACGGAAACAATAGAAAAATTGACTGAGATAGGCATTGAAATTAACGATGATTTAAAGGTAATAATGATTCTGTCAAGCCTACCCAACTCTTGGGAAAATTTTGTAGTTGCTATCGAGACTAGAGATGAGTTACCATTATTTGAAACGGTAAAATTAAAACTTCTGGAGGAAGGGACGCGTAAGCAAGAGAAGAGTGAGCAAGACAATGCAAAGCAAATGGTTTACACACACACTACGAAGTTTCCAAGAAAAAATGCCGTGGACAAGGAAAAAGCAAAAAGACAGTCAAAATTTAACGGAAAATGTTTTTACTGTGACATCCCAGGGCATCGTGCATCGGACTGCCAAAAAAGCAGAGAGAGAGGAAACAAATTCAAAAGAGCGAGACACAAGATACAACGGCCTGTTTACTCTTGAACTACATGTCGACGCAGAAAAAGAATACATGGTGTATAGACAGTGGCGCGACGTCTCATATGTGTTGTGACAAAAAAATGTTTGTGTCGTACCAAGAAAAAAGGGCGACAATTAAATTAGCCAGTGACACATATATTGAGGCACCCGGTATAGGAATTGTTATGTTGCACACAAACAAAGGTAAATTAGAGATGAACAATGTTCTGTATGCCCCTTCTCTACAAATGAATTTTTTCTCGGTGAGTAAAGCAGCGAAATACGCTTTAACTACAATATTCAAAAATGGAAAAGCTATGGTACAAAATAGTTTTGGTAAAGTGGTTTTAGAAGCAACACAAGAAAATGATTTGTATGTATATATTGATGGTTCAGAAAAAGAAACTCTTTATATATTGGATAGTACGACGCATACAAATATTTGGCATAATAGATATGGACATCTTAACTTCAAAAACTTGCAGCAATTAAGTGACAAGGAACTAGTTCACGGTATGAAAATAAAAAATTGTTTCAATAAAAGTAATTGTGAAACATGCAATTTGGGAAAAATATGTGCACTCCCTTTCCCATTAAAAACGGAGCGATCTACAAAAAATGTTTTGGAACTAGTGCATACAGATGTCTGCGGACCGATGAACGTAACTTCATTAGCTGGTAATCGATATTTTGTAACATTTATCGATGACTATTCTCGAAAAATCCACATTTATTTCATCAAAGCTAAGAGCGAAGTTTTTGAAAAGTTTAAAAAATTCAAAAGTTACGTCGAATGTCAAACTGGTAAGAAAATCAAAGCATTGAGGAGCGACAACGGCACTGAGTATAAAAACGGGAGTTTTTCAGCATACCTTGAAGAAAATGGTATCAAGCGTGAATTAACCGTACCCTATACACCGCAACAAAATGGAGTTGCCGAGCGTGCCAACAGAACAATAGTCGAGATGGCTAAATGTCTATTGACTCATGCAAATTTAGAAGAATTTTTATGGGCTGAAGCTGTGAATACTGCAGTTTATTTGCGAAACCGATGTCCTACAAAAGCCTTAGATGGACATACACCTTTCGAATTTTGGAAATGTCGCTTACCGTCGGTGAAGCACCTAAAAGTTTTTGGATGTCGAGCGTTCGCTTTGGATAAAACAAATAAAAAGAAGTTCCACTCAAAAGGAAAAGAGTACATTTTTATTGGTTATTCCTCTGAAGCTAAAGCATATCGTCTTTATGATCAAGAGAAGCGTATAATTGTTGAGCGACGTGACGTGAAGTTTATAGAAAATGAATTTTAGAACAAAGAATAAAAAAATTTTGATCTTTCAGACAAAAACAACGATTTCGTGACAAGCATTATTCGTCTCGAGCCGCACGTCCCAATAGAAGAACCAAAGGAAGGTCTCCAGGAACCTATGTCGCCAAGGTCAGGTATTCCTCCAAACGACGATACGGACTTCGACGAAGAGGAGGAGGAAGATTTTGTCACTGCGAGTGATGACGAAATCACCAATCAACAACAGGATCTAGAACCGATCCAGAGAACCGAAGAAGAGACTCCACAAAGAGGGCCAGGAAGACCGAAAATTCTTCGTACTGGTTTAGCTGGTAGACCAAGGAAGCAATATAACATGCTTCACCAAATTCAACTTGAGGATGATACAGAGACACCTCAATCTGTATCGGATGCACTAAATGGACAACATGCCAAGTTCTGGCAGGAATCGATGAAACAAGAATACGATGCATTGTTGGAAAATAACACATGGCGTTTAGTAGATTTACCGCCTGGCCAAAAGGCGATTGGATCCAAATGGGTATTTCGCATCAAAAGAACTAAGCATGGTGACATAGAAAGATTCAAATCAAGACTGGTGGCTAAAGGCTATGGGCAGCAGCTAGGAATCAACTATCAAGAAACTTTTTCTCCGGTCATTCGCTACGAAACTATTAGAATGATGTTTGCTATAGCTGCGGAGAAAAATCTTTACATACACCAAGTTGATATATCCAATGCTTACCTCAACAGTAATCTAGAAGAGGATGTTTACATGAAGCAACCGGAAGGTTTTGTCAATGATTCATACCCGAAAAAGGTTCTCAAGCTACAAAAAGCACTGTACGGACTCAAGCAATCTGGAAGAGTTTGGAATAATACACTCGACGAAGTTCTACGTGGTATCGGATTCCACAAATGCAAACATGAGTCTTGCCTCTATGTTAAAAAAGACAAGAAAAGCTACATAGCCGTCTACGTCGATGACCTTATAATCATATGCCCTGACGAAACAGACATATCCAAAATTAAGAAGGAGATTGCAGTACATTTTAAAATGCACGATGGAGGCCGACTTAAATATTTCCTTGGACTGGAAATACAAAGAGAAAATAACGGAGCAATAACGACCCGCACGGACATCATGAAACTGCTGCTAAACATATTTTGCGCTACTTGGCGGGCACCATAGATCTTGGAGTCACATACCGAAAAACGGGTAAACCAGTAATTGGCTTTGTTGACGCTGATTGGGCAAATGACAAAGCTAACAGGAAGTCCTACACTGGCTATGCTTTCTATCTGGGTGGAAGCGCATTCTCCTGGACTTCAGCGAAACAAAGTATTGTTGCTTTGAGCAGCACAGAGGCTGAATATGTAGCCTTATCAATTGCAGCCAAGGAAGCTGTATATCTTAAACGTCTGCTCATCGAAATAGGATATGCTGCCAGCGATCATCCTATCATCATTTACGGCGATAATATCAGTGCGCAACAAATTGCCCGAAATCCAATTCATCATAAGCGCACGAAGCACATCGACATCAAATATCATTTTGTACGAGAAAAAGTAGAAAATAATGAAATTGATTTAAAATATGTTTCAACTAACGAAAATGCTGCTGATATTTTAACAAAATGTTTGTCTAAAATTAAGCATCATGAATTTGTTTATCTTCTTGGAATAACTAAAATTGAATGAAACATATTTGTATAATGTAGCTTAAGAAGGAGTGTTGATGTACACATTTAAGTATAAGAACATGTAATCTATTAATGTAAGCTACAATGTTATTTAACATGTTGGAAAGAACAGAACGATCACTGTATCATAACAGCAGTTAGTTCTGTTAACCGTCAACCAATATTCACTGTTTGCTCTGAATAAACAAATGGTATATTATATTAATTAAACCAACAATATACCCTTTTTGCAAGGGTATAAAAATGAAGAAGGTAAATCGTTTCGGCGACTTCGGTATACCATGCACCAGGTCGAAAATGTTTATTAAATTTGCATCATAGCATAAATTTGTTTGTAATTTTTATACCCTTGCAGAGATCCCAAATTTCAATCTGATCCGATAAATAGAACACAAGTTACAGTCAATATAAATCGCCTGCCTGCCATGGACTGCAAGGGTATATAAACTTCGGCACAGCCGAAGTTAGCTTCTTTGATATTTTTACAGACAGATTCAGGATATTTGATTAAAAAGTACAAAATGTTAGAATTTTTAAAAACCTTAATACTACCTACATCTAATAAATCTGACACACTAATATTTGAGATTTTTGTTGGTTATTTCGTTGACATCCAAGTCATCGAGGATTATTGGGTTCAATAAATTCGCTTTTGCCAAAGTTGTTGTTAGAATTAAATTTTCAAGGTCTGAAATGACCATTCTGTTTTTTGCTAGGATGGTTTCATAAAAGTGTTCGTGATTGACATTTTCTGTTTTACTTATTTGGTTTACGGAGTTTGTTATTGTATTCAGTTTTTTTCTTGCAATTTGCTGTTGATCTCGACTTGCTTATTTTCTGACTCTATCAATTGTTTCTGTTTAAACTTGATCTGTTCCCAGTCGTCAAAATCAGGAGTTCCAGGCACTTCTTTCAAGGCAGTACCTGAAATATTTAAGCTTTTAGCGCCTCTATGATGAACCGTCATCGTTTCTGTCAAAATATTTCTTTTAATATGATCTTCTTTAAAGAATTCAGTAGATTTCCTGGTCTCGTCTGCGTAAGTCCTGTACGAGGTAATGTTTGTCGTATATCCGAGGTAGCCGTACTCTTTCCAAACTGTCACGTCTCCCTCCAGTATCTGTATAAAGTCTGATTTGGTATAGTCCGTCATTTTCATGGTCATTGTCGCGTGTGTCCTCAGTATTATCAGTATGAGTATAAAGTTTGTTCTGTAATTTCGGATATTATACAATAATCTTTTTACTCTATTAGATAGAAAGTGTGCAAATCTAAGTTTAGAAAAAACTATTTTTAACGGTTTTATTTTAGATTCTCCTTATGGACCTCCTCCCTTTATGAGAAAGTGTGCAAATCTAAGTTTAGAATAAACTATTTTTAAGGGTTTTATTTTAGATTGCTTCGATTGGTTTTTTGTTCAAGACTGAATGAATTGACCTGTTATACTTTACCGTTGCTAGTAGTATAACATCGACAGTGTGGCTAGCCTGGGCTGTTATTTTTTTGCACCGTGCGATCCCAAGTAACGTGCTGTGGAATCTTTCCACTTGACCATTAGATGTACTGTGAACGGGTGGGGCATTGACAATTTGTATTTCAAACTCATTTAATAGGAGGGACCTTATTGTTTCAGAATTTATCGACCTTTCATTATCGCAATATATTGTCTTAACATTAGCAAAGTAATTGACTAACTGTAGAATGGCCCGTTTTACCTCAACTATGGCTCTTGATGCTATAGGTTGGACTATCGCAAATTTAGAAAATTTATCTATGCATGTCAGAAAAAATCTTTTATCTGTGGTCAAAACGTCGATGTGCGTAATCCGGTACTAGTGTGGTACCCAGCTTTTGTTTTTTGGATGCCTGTCATATTTTGCGACAGAGCAGATCTTGCAATTATGTGCAATTTCTGTGGTCAATTTTCCCATGTTCGGGAAAAAAATAGTCTTGCAAAATTTGTTTCATGTTTTCCTGGGCTGCACGGTGCGCCCTGTTATGTTCGGTCACTACAATTTCTTTTTGTTCCGACTTGTCTGGTACATCTGTAACGATGTGTTTGCAATACCAGAATTTTGTTGCCGGATATGGCAGTTCGCAATGTATTGCGTTTACCACTTCAGAATTTATTACATCCTGTAGTGTCTATAAAAGTGAATCAGGGTTTAATGTGCGTATTATGTGCCTGGACTTACTCTGGAAGAGAACGAATGTCCTTACCGAAGGGAACTCTGCTTCCTCAATCCCGATTTGATTTCGAAAATAATTTAAGGATGGAAACTAAATTTAAATCTGACAATAGTCACAATTCTGTAGAAAAAAACTACTGCCTCAGATATAAGTCAGGGAAAATAAATTTTTATTAAAAGCAGAGTGGTTGATTTCGATTTTCTTGGATCCCCTGGTAAACACGTTCACACATAATCAAAAAAATTAAAAAAAAAATAGCAAATCGTATCGCTTAACCGTTTAATGAGGTGTATATAGTAAGGATTGAAACCAAATTCAAATCTGACAATAGTCACAATTCGGTAGAAAAAAACTACTGTATCAGATAAAAGTCAGGGAAAATAAATTTTTTTTAGAATAACAAGTGGTTGATTTCGATTTTCTTGGATCCCATGTTAAACAAGTTCGCAAATAATCAAAAAGCGTTGGCAAAAAAAAATTTTTAAAAATTGCAAATCGCTTAATCGTTTAATGAGGTGTATATGGTAAGGATTGAAACCAAATTCAAATCTGACGATTGTCACAATTCTGTAGAAAAAAACTACTGTCTTAGATAAAAGTTAGGGAAAATAAATTTTTTTTATAATAAGAAGTGGTTGATTTCGATTTTCTTGGATCCCCTGGTAATCACGTTTACACATAATCAAATAAATTTAAAAAAAAATAGCAAATCGTTTTATCGCTTAATCGTTTAATGAGGTGTATATAGTAAGGATGGAAACTAAATTCAAATCTGACAATAGTCACAATTCGGTAGAAAAAAACTACTGTCTCAGATAAAAGTCAGGGAAAATAAATTTTTTTTA
This sequence comes from Drosophila insularis, assembly GCA_018903935.1. Lineage (NCBI taxonomy): Eukaryota > Metazoa > Arthropoda > Insecta > Diptera > Drosophilidae > Drosophila > Drosophila insularis. The sequence continues at coordinate 71,942 of JAEIFP010001560.1, read as the reverse complement.
GAATAAGAAGTGGTTGATTTCGATTTTCATGGATCCCATGTTAAACAAGTTCACAAATAATCAAAAAGTGTTGGCAAAAAAAAAATTTAAAAATATTGCAAATCGCTTAATTGTTTTATGAGGTGTATATGGTAAGGATTGAAACCAAATTCAAATCTGACGATTATCACAATTCGGTAGAAAAAACTACTGTCTTAGATATAAGTCAGGGAAAATACATTTTCTTTGGAATAAGGAATGGTTGATTTCGATTTTCTTGGATCCCCTGGTAATCACGTTCACACATAATCAAATAAATTAAAAAAAAATAGCAAATCGTTTTATCGCTTAACCGTTTAATGAGGTGTATATAGTAAGGATAGAAACTAAATTCAAATCTGACAATAGTCACAATTCGGTAGAAAAAAACTACTGTCTTAGATATAAGTCAGGGAAAATAAATTTTTTAGAATAAGGAATGGTTGATTTCGATTTTCTTGGATGCCCTGGTAATCACGTTCACACATAATCAAATAAATTTAAAAAAAAATAGCAAATCGTTTTATCGCTGTGGAATAAAACTTCTGTCTCAGATATAAGTCAGGGAAAATAAATTTTTTTTAGAATAAGGAATGGTTGATTTCGATTTTCTTGGATCCCCTGGTAATCACGTTCACACATAATCAAATAAATTTAAAACAAAAATAGCAAATCGTTTTATCGCTTAATCGTTTAATGAGGTGTATATAATAAGGATTGAAGCCAAATTCAAATCTGACGATTGTCACAATTCTGTAGAAAAAACTACTGTCTCAGATAAAAGTCAGGGAAAATAAATTTTTTTAGAATAAGAAGTGGTTGATTTCGATTTTCTTGGATCGCCTGGTAAACACGTTCACACATAATCAAATAAATTTAAAAAAAAATAGCAAATCGTTTTATCGCTGTGGAATAAAACTACTGTCTCAGATATAAGTCAGGGAAAATAAATTTTTTTAGAATAAGGAATGGTTGATTTCGATTTTCTTGGATCTCCTGGTAAACACGTTCACACATAATCAAATAAATTTAAAAAATAATAGCAAATTATTTTATCGCTTAATCGTTTAATGAGGTGTATATAGTAAGGATGGAAACTAAATTCAAATCTGACAATAGTCACAATTCGGTAGAAAAAACTACTGTCTTCGATATAAGTCAGGGAAAATAATTTTTTTTTAAAATAAGGAGTGGTTGATTTCGATTTTCTTAGATCCCCTATTAAACACGTTGACACATAATCATAAAGTGTTGTCAAAATAAAATTACAAAAAAAAAAAAAAATCGTTTAATCGGCTTGAAACAAGCTGTACATATGTATATTATGGGTTGTCCAAAACTGTTGTGCTGTTTTATTTGTCTTTCTTAGTTTTAATAATTAACATCCCGTCAGTTAAGTGCGGGAGCCGGAGGTATGGCATTCGGTACTTCTCCTGTAGCTCTTCCATGATAATGCACTGGCAAACAAACTGCTGTGCAGAAGCATGCAGACCAGACGTCTGAAAAGATGTCACACACCTGTCCTATCATTTAGACAGATTGGTGATTTCACCCGCATGTCATATTTAGCGTTAATATATTTGCTTATTGTCCATTTAGGACAGATTGTAAATAAAAATAATTAAATAAATAAGTAAAAAAAAAGTTCTAATAATAATTTTAATGTTTTAGCGATTGTAAGTCAAGAATATGAAGATCTCGATTCCTCGACTATTTATCTTTAAATAGTCTTAAGATATCCGTATACAGAGAGATCTATTTGGTTGAAGTTCAGACAGTATCAGAAACTAAGAGACTGCTTCTGAAAAAACTTGTGAATATTTTTGATGAAATTAAGAACTTTGACGTATCGTTCCAAGAGCAAGCGACCCTCTTGGATTGAAACATAAATTTGACAACTTTGCCTTGTTAATTAATAAGCTGAAAAATGTGAATGAATTAATTCGAACGATAGTTAATTGGCTGATGTCAAAAGATTTAATTTTTGTCGCAGCTAATGCGTCTGACTTGGTTCAGCGTCACCGGAAGAAGGACAAGCTCACTTCCAGTGTGGCCTTAGGTCACATACCGATATTTCCCACATACGGGCTTAATACTAACAATCGATGCTTAACAATACTGGCTTAATACTAACAATCGATACTTAAAAAATACTGTTGAGGAACCAATTCTCATTTAATTTACATTGCTATACGCAGCAAGGCAAAGACTCTCAGCTCACAATGCCTTTGTTTTTGTATCTTTTCTTAAGTTTTCTAGAATATACTGGCGCCAGTCTGGTATGCTCTGTCTCTGTCACTCTTTATAAACCTATATGACCTACGTAGTTACGTAAGAATTGAAAATTTAGTAATTAGCAAGCAAACGAACGATCAAGACGTGTTCTAAGAGTGGCAGACACAGTTCAGTAACATTGAAGTAAAAATAAAGTTAAGTTCTTATGAGATATTAAACACAGTGGTTTATTGTTCATCAAATACTAACAGCGATATATGCGTAGATATCTAAATTTAATCGAACAGAACAATAATTCTTAACATAAATAAATGTCATCTTACAAAGCTTAAATAGATTTATTTAACTCCATGTGATGGTTTCTGTTGGACAATAAGAAATCAACTGAACTCAACATAGATTCATTATTTCACCAGACGCTTGATATTGGATCAGCCAAAAAAAGTGTGACCATGTATCTCAAAGACGAAAATAATGAAACACAAGAAACGTTTTTCGAACTGACGGAAATTTTGGTGGGCGTACAAATAGAGCAATCATTTTAAAATTTGTTACACATGTTCTCAAAAGGTGTCCCCATTAAGTAGACTAGAATCATTGAAAAATATTAAAAATTGTTCGTTAAAAAATAATGAATAGAAAAAAAACGTAAAAAAATAAGATTTTTTTTCAACGATTTCAACGTAAAAAATTAAGATTTTTTTTCAACGATTTTTTTTTATCTTTTCTTTTTGATTCTAGTGTACTTTAGCACGACAGTGTCTAAATTAAAAAAAAAAATTTCATTTTTGGTTTTAGATTCTCTGAAAAATTCTTAAAATTTCCGTGAGCGGAATATGTCAGTATGTATGTATATATGTACATTATGCAGGTAGACAATTTGGTAAATATTATCTTAATTGCGGCATAAGTCCCATGGCCACAAAATAAAAAAAATACATGCGTGCAATTTTACACGGGGTAGAAGTGTCTCTCGAACAGCGGTCGGCACCAACACAATCACAAATGAGACTTTTACATTTGTGTATGTAGCAACAACAACACACATGTAGCAACTTCACACTAAGCAATCAGTGTAGAAAATGAAATTTGTTAAAAAACCAGAGAGGCGGGGCTAACTTCGGCCGTGCCGAAGTTTGTATACCCTTGCAACTTTACACATGCCAAGTTTCTTTAACTTTAATTGTAGGAAAAATATACAACAAAAGTCACTGTTCTTCACCATTCGTTCCTATGGGAGCTACATATGTGTATTAGTCACCCGATCTTAATAAAATTTGGCATAGTCATTAATAGGTATATTAAACTGATAAATATTCATTTTTATGCCAATTGCGTGAAAAGTAACGAAGATATTGATAAAAGTCACTGTTTTCGGCCGATCGTTCCTATGGGAGCAATAAGATTTAGTCATCCGAGCTTGATCAAATTTGGCACAGTCGTTTACAAGTGTAATAAACTCACCAATATTAAAATTCACGACAGTAGCTCAGAAAATAACGAAGTTATTGAGAAAAGTCACTGTTCGTGACTCTGCCGTTTGTATGGGAGCTATACGATATTGTGGTCCGATCTGGCTAAATCCATGATATACAAACTGTGCAGTTTATACAAGCCTACATGCAAAATTTCTCTGTAGCTCTCTCTCTAGCTTACGGTCTAGGAGGAGTTTGCGTTGATCTAGACGGACGGACGGACGGACATGGCTATATGAACTCGTCTCGTCGTGCTGATCAAGAATTTATATACTTTATATGGTCGGAGATGCTTCGTTCTATGCGTTGCAGTGTCTGACCAAAATTAATATACCCTTTTTGCAAGGGTATAAAAATGAAGAAGTTAAATCGTTTCGGCGACTTCGGTATACCATGCACCAGGTCGAAAATGTTTATTAAATTTGCATCATAGCATAAATTTGTTTGTAATTTTTATACCCTTGCAGAGATCCCAAATTTCAATCTGATCGGATAAATAGAACACAAGTTACAGTCAATATAAATCGCCTGCCTGCCATGGACTGCAAGGGTATATAAACTTCGGCACAGCCGAAGTTAGCTTCTTTGATATTTTTACAGACAGATTCAGGATATTTGATTAAAAAGTACAAAATGTTAGAATTTTTAAAAACCTTAATACTACCTACATCTAATAAATCTGACACTAATATTTGTGAGATTTTTGTTGGTTATTTCGTTGACATCCAAGTCATCGAGGATTATTGGGTTTAATAAATTCGCTTTTGCCAAAGTTGTTGTTAGAATTAAATTTTCAAGGTCTGAAATGACCATTCTGTTTTTTGCTAGGATGGTTTCATAAAAGTGTTCGTGATTGACATTTTCTGTTTTACTTATTTGGTTTACGGAGTTTGTTAGCTTCTTTGATATTTTTACAGACAGATTCAGGATATTTGATTAAAAAGTACAAAATGTTAGAATTTTTAAAAACCTTAATACTACCTACATCTAATAAATCTGACACTAATATTTGTGAGATTTTTGTTGGTTATTTCGTTGACATCCAAGTCATCGAGGATTATTGGGTTTAATAAATTCGCTTTTGCCAAAGTTGTTGTTAGAATTAAATTTTCAAGGTCTGAAATGACCATTCTGTTTTTTGCTAGGATGGTTTCATAAAAGTGTTCGTGATTGACATTTTCTGTTTTACTTATTTGGTTTACGGAGTTTGTTATTGTATTCAGTTTTTCTTGCAATTTGCTGTTGATCTCGACTTGCTTATTTTCTGACTCTATCAATTGTTTCTGTTTAAACTTGATCTGTTCCCAGTCGTCAAAATCAGGAGTTCCAGGCACTTCTTTCAAGGCAGTACCTGAAATATTTAAGCTTTTAGCGCCTCTATGATGAACCGTCATCGTTTCTGTCAAAATATTTCTTTTAATATGATCTTCTTTAAAGAATTCAGTAGATTTCCTGGTCTCGTCTGCGTAAGTCCTGTACGAGGTAATGTTTGTCGTATATCCGAGGTAGCCGTACTCTTTCCAAACTGTCACGTCTCCCTCCAGTATCTGTATAAAGTCTGATTTGGTATAGTCCGTCATTTTCATGGTCATTGTCGCGTGTGTCCTCAGTATTATCAGTATGAGTATAAAGTTTGTTCTGTAATTTCGGATATTATACAATAATCTTTTTACTCTATTAGATAGAAAGTGTGCAAATCTAAGTTTAGAAAAAACTATTTTTAACGGTTTTATTTTAGATTCTCCTTATGGACCTCCCTCCCCTTTATGAGAAAGTGTGCAAATCTAAGTTTAGAATAAACTATTTTTAAGGGTTTTATTTTAGATTGCTTCGATTGGTTTTTTGTTCAAGACTGAATGAATTGACCTGTTATATTTTACCGTTGCTAGTAGTATAACATCGACAGTGTGGCTAGCCTGGGCTGTTATTTTTTTGCACCGTGCGATCCCAAGTAACGTGCTGTGGAATCTTTCCACTTGACCATTAGATGTACTGTGAACGGGTGGGGCATTGACAATTTGTATTTCAAACTCATTTAATAGGAGGGACCTTATTGTTTCAGAATTTATCGACCTTTCATTATCGCAATATATTGTCTTAACATTAGCAAAGTAATTGACTAACTGTAGAATGGCCCGTTTTACCTCAACTATGGCTCTTGATGCTATAGGTTGGACTATCGCAAATTTAGAAAATTTATCTATGCATGTCAGAAAAAATCTTTTATCTGTGGTCAAAACGTCGATGTGCGTAATCCGGTACTAGTGTGGTACCCAGCTTTTGTTTTTTTGGATGCCTGTCATATTTTGCGACAGAGCAGATCTTGCAATTATGTGCAATTTCTGTGGTCAATTTTCCCATGTTCGGGAAAAAATAGTCTTGCAAAATTTGTTTCATGTTTTCCTGGGCTGCACGGTGCGCCCTGTTATGTTCGGTCACTACAATTTCTTTTTGTTCCGATTTGTCTGGTACATCTGTAACGATGTGTTTGCAATACCAGAATTTTGTTGCCGGATATGGCAGTTCGCAATGTATTGCGTTTACCACTTCAGAATTTATTACATCCTGTAGTGTCTATAAAAGTGAATCAGGGTTTAATGTGCGTATTATGTGCCTGGACTTACTCTGGAAGAGAACGAATGTCCTTACCGAAGGGAACTCTGCTTCCTCAATCCCGATTTGATTTCGAAAATAATTTAAGGATGGAAACTAAATTTAAATCTGACAATAGTCACAATTCTGTAGAAAAAAACTACTGCCTCAGATATAAGTCAGGGAAAATAAATTTTTATTAAAAGCAGAGTGGTTGATTTCGATTTTCTTGGATCCCCTGGTAAACACGTTCACACATAATCAAAAAAATTAAAAAAAAAAATAGCAAATCGTATCGCTTAACCGTTTAATGAGGTGTATATAGTAAGGATGGAAACCAAATTCAAATCTGACAATAGTCACAATTCGGTAGAAAAAAACTACTGTATCAGATAAAAGTCAGGGAAAATAAATTTTTTTTAGAATAACAAGTGGTTGATTTCGATTTTCTTGGATCCCATGTTAAACAAGTTCGCAAATAATCAAAAAGCGTTGGCAAAAAAAAATTTTTAAAAATTGCAAATCGCTTAATCCTTTAATGAGGTGTATATGGTAAGGATTGAAACCAAATTCAAATCTGACGATTGTCACAATTCGGTAGAAAAAAACTACTGTCTTAGATACATATAAGTCAGGGAAAATAAATTTTTTTTAGAAGAGGGATGGTTGATTTCGATTTTCTTGGATCCCCTGGTAAATACGTTCACACATAATCAAATAAATTAAAAAAAAAAATAGCAAATCGTTTTATCGCTTAATCGTTTAATGAGGTGTATATGGTAAGGATTGAAACCAAATTCAAATCTGACGATTGTCACAATTCTGTAGAAAAAAACTACTGTCTTAGATATAAGCCAGGGAAAATAAATTTTTTTTAGAATAAGAAGTGGTTGATTTCGATTTTCTTGGATCCCCTGGTAATCACGTTTACACATAATCAAATAAATTTAAAAAAAAATAGCAAATCGTTTTATCGCTTAATCGTTTAATGAGGTGTATATAGTAAGGATGGAAACTAAATTCAAATCTGACAATAGTCACAATTCGGTAGAAAAAAAGTACTGTCTCAGATAAAAGTCAGGGAAAATAAATTTTTTTTAGAATAAGAAGTGGTTGATTTCGATTTTCTTGGATCCCATGTTAAACAAGTTCACAAATAATCAAAAAGTGTTGGCAAAAAACAATTTTAAAAAATTGAAAATCGCTTAATCGTTTGATGAGGTGTATATGGTAAGGATTGAAACCAAATTCAAATCTGACGATTGTCACAATTCGGTAGAAAAAAACCACTGTCTTAGATATAAGTCAGGGAAAATAAATTTTTTTTAGAAGAGGGATGGTTGATTTCGATTTTCTTGGATCCCCTGGTAAATACGTTCACACATAATCAAATAAATTAAAAAAAAAAATAGCAAATCGTTTTATCGCTTAATCGTTTAATGAGGTGTATATGGTAAGGATTGAAACCAAATTCAAATCTGACGATTGTCACAATTCTGTAGAAAAAAACTACTGTCTTAGATATAAGCCAGGGAAAATAAATTTTTTTTAGAATAAGAAGTGGTTGATTTCGATTTTCTTGGATCCCCTGGTAATCACGTTCACACATAATCAAATAAATTTAAAACAAAAATAGCAAATCGTTTTATCGCTTAATCGTTTAATGAGGTGTATATAATAAGGATTGAAGCCAAATTCAAATCTGACGATTGTCACAATTCTGTAGAAAAAACTACTGTCTCAGATAAAAGTCAGGGAAAATAAATTTTTTTTAGAATAACAAGTGGTTGATTTCGATTTTCTTGGATCCCATGTTAAACAAGTTCGCAAATAATCAAAAAGCGTTGGCAAAAAAAAATTTTTAAAAATTGCAAATCGCTTAATCGTTTAATGAGGTGTATATGGTAAGGATTGAAACCAAATTCAAATCTGACGATTGTCACAATTCTGTAGAAAAAACTACTGTCTTAGATATAAGCCAGGGAAAATAAATTTTTTTTAGAATAAGAAGTGGTTGATTTCGATTTTCTTGGATCGCCTGGTAAACACGTTCACACATAATCAAATAAATTTAAAAAAAAAAATAGCAAATCGTTTTATCGCTGTGGAATAAAACTACTGTCTCAGATATAAGTCAGGGAAAATAATTTTTTTTTAGAATAAGGAATGGTTGATTTCGATTTTCTTGGATCCCCTGGTAATCACGTTCACACATAATCAAATAAATTTAAAACAAAAATAGCAAATCGTTTTATCGCTTAATCGTTTAATGAGGTGTATATAATAAGGATTGAAGCCAAATTCAAATCTGACGATTGTCACAATTCTGTAGAAAAAACTACTGTCTCAGATAAAAGTCAGGGAAAATAAATTTTTTTTAGAATAAGAAGTGGTTGATTTCGATTTTCTTGGATCCCCTGGTAAACACGTTCACACATAATCAAATAAATTTAAAAAAAAAAATAGCAAATCGTTTTATCGCTGTGGAATAAAACTACTGTCTCAGATATAAGTCAGGGAAAATAAATTTTTTTTAGAATAAGGAATGGTTGATTTCGATTTTCTTGGATCCCCTGGTAATCACGTTCACACATAATCAAATAAATTTAAAACAAAAATAGCAAATCGTTTTATCGCTTAATCGTTTAATGAGGTGTATATAATAAGGATTGAAGCCAAATTCAAATCTGACGATTGTCACAATTCTGTAGAAAAAACTACTGTCTCAGATAAAAGTCAGGGAAAATAAATTTTTTTTAGAATAAGAAGTGGTTGATTTCGATTTTCTTGGATCCCCTGGTAAACACGTTCACACATAATCAAATAAATTTAAAAAAAAAAATAGCAAATCGTTTTATCGCTGTGGAATAAAACTACTGTCTCAGATATAAGTCAGGGAAAATAAATTTTTTTTAGAATAAGGAATGGTTGATTTCGATTTTCTTGGATCCCCTGGTAATCACGTTCACACATAATCAAATAAATTTAAAACAAAAATAGCAAATCGTTTTATCGCTTAATCGTTTAATGAGGTGTATATAATAAGGATTGAAGCCAAATTCAAATCTGACGATTGTCACAATTCTGTAGAAAAAACTACTGTCTCAGATAAAAGTCAGGGAAAATAAATTTTTTTTTAGAATAAGAAGTGGTTGATTTCGATTTTCTTGGATCTTCTGGTAAACACGTTCACACATAATCAAATAAATTTAAAAAATAATAGCAAATTATTTTATCGCTTAATCGTTTAATGAGGTGTATATAGTAAGGATGGAAACTAAATTCAAATCTGACAATAGTCACAATTCGGTAGAAAAAAACTACTGTCTTGGATAAAGGTCAGGGAAAATAATTTTTTTTTTGAATAAGGAGTGGTTGATTTCGATTTTCTTGGATCCCCTATTAAACACGTTGACACATAATCATAAAGTGTTGTCAAAATAAAATTACAAAAAAAAAAAAATAAATCGTTTAATCGGCTTGAAACAAGCTGTACATATGTATATTATGGGTTGTCCAAAACTGTTGTGCTGTTTTATTTATCTTTCTTAGTTTTAATAATTAACATCCCGTCAGTTAAGTGCGGGAACCGGAGGTATGGCATTCGGTACCTCTCCTGTAGCTCTTCCATGATAATGCACTGGCAAACAAACTGCTGTGCAGAAGCATGCAGACCAGACGTCTGAAAAGATGTCACACACCTGTCCTATCATTTAGACAGATTGGTGATTTCACCCGCATGTCATATTTAGCGTTAATATATTTGCTTATTGTCCATTTAGGACAGATTGTAAATAAAAATAATTAAATAAATAAGTAAAAAAAAAGTTCTAATAATAATTTTAATGTTTTAGCGATTGTAAGTCAAGAATATGAAGATCTCGATTCCTCGACTATTTATCTTTAAATAGTCTTAAGATATCCGTATACAGAGAGATCTATTTGGTTGAAGTTCAGACAGTATCAGAAACTAAGAGACTGCTTCTGAAAAAACTTGTGAATATTTTTGATGAAGTTAAGAACTTTGACGTATCGTTCCAAGAGCAAGCGACCTTGCTGAAACATAAATTTTACAACTTTGCCTTGTTAATTAATAAGCTGAAAAATGTGAATGAATTAATTCGAACGATAGTTAATTGGCTGATGTCAAAACATTTAATTTTTGTCGCAGCTAATGCGTCTGACTTGGTTCAGCGTCACCGGAAGAAGGACAAGCTCACTTCCAGTGTGGCCTTAGGTCACATACCGATATTTCCCACATACGGGTTTAATACTAACAATCGATGCTTAACAATACTGGCTTAATACTTACAATCGATACTTAAAAAGACTAACAGCGATATATGCGTAGATATCTAAATTTAATCGAACAGAACAATAATTCTTAACATAAATAAATGTCATCTTACAAAGCTTAAATAGATTTATTTAACTCCATGTGATGGTTTCTGTTGGACAATAAGAAATCAACTGAACTCAACATAGATTCATTATTTCACCAGACGCTTGATATTGGATCAGCCAAAAAAAAGTGTGACCATGTATCTCAAAGACGAAAATAATGAAACACAAGAAACGTTTTTCGAACTGACGGAAATTCTGGTGGGCGTACAAATAGAGCAATCATTTTAAAATTTGTTACACATGTTCTCAAAAGGTGTCCCCATTAAGTAGACTAGAATCATTGAAAAATATTAAAAATTGTTCGTTAAAAAATAATGAATAGAAAAAAAACGTAAAAAAATAAGATTTTTTTTCAACGATTTCAACGTAAAAAATTAAGATTTTTTTTCAACGATTTCAACGTAAAAAATTAAGATTTTTTTTCAACGATTTTTATACCATACACCCATAGGGTGAAAATGGTATATTAAAGTCGCCAAAATGTATGTGACAGGCAGAAGGAAGCTTTTCCGACCACATAAAGTATATATATTCTTGATCAGCATCAACAGCCGAGACGATCTAGCCATGTCCGTCTGTCCGTCCGTCCGTCCGTCCGTCTGTATGAACACCTAGATCTCGGAGACTAAAAGAGCTAGAGCCACCAAATTTGGTATGTAGACTCGTGTCATATGTACGCTTATCGAGTTTGTTTCAAATGTTTGCCACGCCCCCTACCGCCCCCGCAAATGATATAAAACCGATTTTCTCAAACACCATAGCAACAAGAGACACATAATATGGTATGTATATTTGCTAAGTAAATGCGCACATTTTGTATTTGTAAAAATTTTGCCACGCCCCCTACCGCCCCCGCAAATTAAATAAAACCGATTTTCTCAAAAACTATTCAAGCTAGAGACACAAAATTTGGTATGAATATTTGCTTAGTAATTGCGCACATTTTTGATGTGTAAAGATTTTGCCACGCCTCTTTCCGCCCCCGTAATTTGAAAAAACTCGATTATCTCCCGTAATTTTCAACCTTGTGCAATCAAATTTAGCACACTTAAATTTGATACTAATATCCAGCAAAATACCAAATTTGATCAAAATCGGAATAAAAATAGCCAAGTTATGCATATGAACGTTTTTCCATATGGCCGGAGTTGGCCGTTGGCTGGTGGGGGCGCTAGGGTGCCCGTATGCTTGAGTGAGCGAAATACTAAGATATGCTTCTAAAAAGCATGCAAACAGATTTTTTTTAAAATACGAAAATGCATTGGTTATTATAACTTTAAAATATTTGTTTTACTGGTGTATGGTATATCCAAGTCGGCGAGACGACTTACTTACTTCATTAAAAAAATCGGTTTGCATGCTTTTTAGAAGCATATCTTAGTATTTCGCTCACTCAAGCATACGGGCACCCTAGCGCCCCCACCAGCCAACGGCCAACTCCGGCCATATGGAAAAACGTTTATATGCATAACTTGGCTATTTTTAGTCCGATTTTGATCAAATTTGGTATTTTGCTGAACATTAGTATCAAATTTAAGTGTGCTAAATTTGATTGCACAAGGTAGAAAATTACGGGAGATAATCGAGTTTTTTCAAATTACGGGGGCGGAAAGGGGCGTGGCAAAATTTTTACACATCAAAAATGTGCGCAATTACTAAGCAAATACTCATACCAAATTTTGTGTCTCTAGCTAGAATAGTTTTTGAGAAAATCGGTTTTATTTAATTTTCGGGAGCGGTAGGGGGCGTGGCAAAATTTTTACAAATACAAAATGTGCGCATTTACTAAGCAAATATACATACCAAATTTTGTGTCTCTAGTTGCTATAGTGTTTGAGAAAATCGGTTTTATTTAATTTGCGGGGGCGGTAGGGGGCGTGGCAAACATTTGAAACAAACTCGATAAGCGTACATATGACACGAGTCTACATACCAAATTTGGTGGCTCTAGCTCTTATAGTCTCCGAGATCTAGGTGTTCATACAGACGGACGGACGGACGGACAGACGGACATGGCTAGATCGTCTCGGCTGTTGATGCTGATCAAGAATATATATACTTTATGGGGTCGGAAAAGCTTCCTTCTGCCTGTTACATACATTTTGGCGACTTTAATATACCATTTCACCCTATGGGTGTATGGTATAAAAAATACATGCGTGCAATTTTACACGGGGTAGAAGTGTCTCTCGAACAGCGGTCGGCACCAACACAATCACAAATGAGACTTTTACGTTTGTGTATGTAGCAACAACACACACACGTAGCAACTTCACACTAAGCAATCAGTGTAAAAAATGAAATTTGTTAAAAAACCAGAGAGGCGGGGCTAACTTCGGCCGTGCCGAAGTTTATATACCCTTGCAACTTTACACATGCCAAGTTTCTTTAACTTTAATTGTAGGAAAAATTTACAACAAAAGTCACTGATTTTCACCATTCGTTCCTATGGGAGCTACATATGCGATATAGTCACCCGATCTTAATAAAATTTGGAATAGTCATTAATAGGCATATTAAACTGATAAATATTCATTTTTATGCCAATTGCGTGAAAAGTAACGAAGATATTGATAAAAGTCACTGTTTTCGGCCGATCGTTCCTATGGGAGCAATAAGATATAGTCATCCGATCTTGATCAAATTTGGCACAGTCGTTTACAAGTGTAATAAACTTACCAATATTAAAATTCACGACAGTAGCTCAGAAAATAACGAAGTTATTGAGAAAAGTCACTGTTCGTGACTCTGCCGTTTGTATGGGAACTCTCTCTCTAGCTTACGGTCTAGGAGGAGTTTGCGTTGATCTAGACGGACGGACGGACGGACATGGCTATATGAACTCGTCTCGTCGTGCTGATCAAGAATTTATATACTTTATATGGTCGGAGATGCTTCGTTCTATGCGTTGCAGTGTCTGACCAAAATTAATATATAGGGTATAAAAATGAAGAGGGTAAATCGTTTCGGCGACTTCGGTATACCATGCACCAGGTCGAAAATGTTTATTAAATTTGCATCATAGCATAAATTTGTTTGTAATTTTTATACCCTTGCAGAGATCCCAAATTTCAATCTGATCGGATAAATAGAACACAAGTTACAGTCAATATAAATCGCCTGCCTGCCATGGACTGCAAGGGTATATAAACTTCGGCACAGCCGAAGTTAGCTTCTTTGATATTTTTACAGACAGATTCAGGATATTTGATTAAAAAGTACAAAATGTTAGAATTTTTAAAAACCTTAATACTACCTACATCTAATAAATCTGACACACTAATATTTGAGATTTTTGTTGGTTATTTCGTTGACATCCAAGTCATCGAGGATTATTGGGTTCAATAAATTCGCTTTTGCCAAAGTTGTTGTTAGAATTAAATTTTCAAGGTCTGAAATGACCATTCTGTTTTTTGCTAGGATGGTTTCATAAAAGTGTTCGTGATTGACATTTTCTGTTTTACTTATTTGGTTTACGGAGTTTGTTATTGTATTCAGTTTTTCTTGCAATTTGCTGTTGATCTCGACTTGCTTATTTTCTGACTCTATCAATTGTTTCTGTTTAAACTTGATCTGTTCCCAGTCGTCAAAATCAGGAGTTCCAGGCACTTCTTTCAAGGCAGTACCTGAAATATTTAAGCTTTTAGCGCCTCTATGATGAACCGTCATCGTTTCTGTCAAAATATTTCTTTTAATATGATCTTCTTTAAAGAATTCAGTAGATTTCCTGGTCTCGTCTGCGTAAGTCCTGTACGAGGTAATGTTTGTCGTATATCCGAGGTAGCCGTACTCTTTCCAAACTGTCACGTCTCCCTCCAGTATCTGTATAAAGTCTGATTTGGTATAGTCCGTCATTTTCATGGTCATTGTCGCGTGTGTCCTCAGTATTATCAGTATGAGTATAAAGTTTGTTCTGTAATTTCGGATATTAGTGTGCAAATCTAAGTTTAGAAAAAACTATTTTTAACGGTTTTATTTTAGATTCTCCTTATGGACCTCCCTCCCCTTTATGAGAAAGTGTGCAAATCTAAGTTTAGAATAAACTATTTTTAAGGGTTTTATTTTAGATTGCTTCGATTGGTTTTTTGTTCAAGACTGAATGAATTGACCTGTTATACTTTACCGTTGCTAGTAGTATAACATCGACAGTGTGGCTAGCCTGGGCTGTTATTTTTTTGCACCGTGCGATCCCAAGTAACGTGCTGTGGAATCTTTCCACTTGACCATTAAATGTACTGTGAACGGGTGGGGCATTGACAATTTGTATTTCAAACTCATTTAATAGGAGGGACCTTATTGTTTCAGAATTTATCGACCTTTCATTATCGCAATATATTGTCTTAACATTAGCAAAGTAATTGACTAACTGTAGAATGGCCCGTTTTACCTCAACTATGGCTCTTGATGCTATAGGTTGGACTATCGCAAATTTAGAAAATTTATCTATGCATGTCAGAAAAAATCTTTTATCTGTGGTCAAAACGTCGATGTGCGTAATCCGGTACTAGTGTGGTACCCAGCTTTTGTTTTTTTGGATGCCTGTCATATTTTGCGACAGAGCAGATCTTGCAATTATGTGCAATTTCTGTGGTCAATTTTCCCATGTTCGGGAAAAAATAGTCTTGCAAAATTTGTTTCATGTTTTCCTGGGCTGCACGGTGCGCCCTGTTATGTTCGGTCACTACAATTTCTTTTTGTTCCGACTTGTCTGGTACATCTGTAACGATGTGTTTGCAATACCAGAATTTTGTTGCCGGATATGGCAGTTGCGTTTACCACTTCAGAATTTATTACATCCTGTAGTGTCTATAAAAGTGAATCAGGGTTTAATGTGCGTATTATGTGCCTGGACTTACTCTGGAAGAGAACGAATGTCCTCACCAAAGGGAACTCTGCTTCCTCAATCCCGATTTGATTTCGAAAATAATTTAAGGATGGAAACTAAATTTAAATCTGACAATAGTCACAATTCTGTAGAAAAAAACTACTGCCTCAGATATAAGTCAGGGAAAATAAATTTTTATTAAAAGCAGAGTGGTTGATTTCGATTTTCTTGGATCCCCTGGTAAACACGTTCACACATAATCAAAAAAATTAAAAAAAAAAATAGCAAATCGTATCGCTTAACCGTTTAATGAGGTGTATATAGTAAGGATTGAAACCAAATTCAAATCTGACGATTATCACAATTCGGTAGAAAAAAACTACTGTCTTAGATATAAGTCAGGGAAAATACATTTTCTTTGGAATAAGGAATGGTTGATTTCGATTTTCTTGGATCCCCTGGTAATCACGTTCACACATAATCAAATAAATTAAAAAAAAAAATAGCAAATCGTTTTATCGCTTAACCGTTTAATGAGGTGTATATAGTAAGGATGGAAACTAAATTCAAATCTGACAATAGTCACAATTCGGTAGAAAAAAACTACTGTCTTAGATATAAGTCAGGGAAAATAAATTTTTTTTAGAATAAGGAATGGTTGATTTCGATTTTCTTGGATCCCATGTTAAACAAGTTCACAAATAATCAAATAAATTTAAAAAAAAAAATAGCAAATCGTTTTATCGCTTAATCGTTTAATGAGGTGTATATAGTAAGGATGGAAACTAAATTCAAATCTGACAATAGTCACAATTCGGTAGAAAAAACTACTGTCTTAGATAAAAGTCAAGGAAAATAAATTTTTTTTAGAATAAGGAATGGTTGATTTCGATTTTCTTGGATGCCCTGGTAATCACGTTCACACATAATCAAATAAATTTAAAAAAAAATTGCATATCGCTTAATCGTTTAATGAGGTGTATATGGTAAGGATTGAAACCAAATTCAAATCTGACGATCGTCACAATTCTGTAGAAAAAAAATACTGTCTTAGATAAAAGTCAAGGAAAATAAATTTTTTTTAGAATAAGAAGTGGTTGCTTTCGATTTTCTTGGATCCCCTGGTAATCACGTTTACACATAATCAAAAAAATTTTAAAAAAATAGCAAATCGTTTTATCGCTTAATCGTTTAATGAGGTGTATATAGTAAGGATGGAAACTAAATTCAAATCTGACAATAGTCACAATTCGGTAGAAAAAAAGTACTGTCTCAGATAAAAGTCAGGGAAAATAAATTTTTTTTAGAATAAGAAGTGGTTGATTTCGATTTTCTTGGATCCCATGTTAAACAAGTTCACAAATAATCAAAAAGTGTTGGCAAAAAACAATTTTAAAAAATTGAAAATCGCTTAATCGTTTAATGAGGTGTATATGGTAAGGATTGAAACCAAATTCAAATCTGACGATTGTCACAATTCGGTAGAAAAAAACTACTGTCTTAGATATAAGTCAGGGAAAATAAATTTTTTTTAGAAGAGGGATGGTTGATTTCGATTTTCTTGGATCCCCTGGTAAATACGTTCACACATAATCAAATAAATTAAAAAAAAAAATAGCAAATCGTTTTATCGCTTAATCGTTTAATGAGGTGTATATGGTAAGGATTGAAACCAAATTCAAATCTGACGATTGTCACAATTCTGTAGAAAAAAACTACTGTCTTAGATATAAGCCAGGGAAAATAAATTTTTTTTAGAATAAGAAGTGGTTGATTTCGATTTTCTTGGATCGCCTGGTAAACACGTTCACACATAATCAAATAAATTTAAAAAAAAAAATAGCAAATCGTTTTATCGCTGTGGAATAAAACTACTGTCTCAGATATAAGTCAGGGAAAATAAATTTTTTTTAGAATAAGGAATGGTTGATTTCGATTTTCTTGGATCTCCTGGTAAACACGTTCACACATAATCAAATAAATTTAAAAAATAATAGCAAATTATTTTATCGCTTAATCGTTTAATGAGGTGTATATAGTAAGGATGGAAACTAAATTCAAATCTGACAATAGTCACAATTCGGTAGAAAAAACTACTGTCTTGGATATAAGTCAGGGAAAATAATTTTTTTTTAGAATAAGGAGTGGTTGATTTCGATTTTCTTGGATCCCCTATTAAACACGTTGACACATAATCATAAAGTGTTGTCAAAATAAAATTACAAAAAAAAAAAAATAAATCGTTTAATCGGCTTGAAACAAGCTGTACATATGTATATTATGGGTTGTCCAAAACTGTTGTGCTGTTTTATTTATCTTTCTTAGTTTTAATAATTAACATCCCGTCAGTTAAGTGCGGGAACCGGAGGTATGGCATTCGGTACCTCTCCTGAACCTCTTCCATGATAAAGCACTGGCAAACAAACTGCTGTGCAGAAGCATGCAGACCAGACGTCTGAAAAGATGTCACACACCTGTCCTATCATTTAGACAGATTGGTGATTTCACCCGCATGTCATATTTAGCGTTAATATATTTGCTTATTGTCCATTTAGGACAGATTGTAAATAAAAATAATTAAATAAATAAGTAAAAAAAGTTCTAATAATAATTTTAATGTTTTAGCGATTGTAAGTCAAGAATATGAAGATCTCGATTCCTCGACTATTTATCTTTAAATAGTCTTAAGATATCCGTATACAGAGAGATCTATTTGGTTGAAGTTCAGACAGTATCAGAAACTAAGAGACTGCTTCTGAAAAAAACTTGTGAATATTTTTGATGAAATTAAGAACTTTGACGTATCGTTCCAAGAGCAAGCGACCCTCTTGGATTGAAACATAAATTTGACAACTTTGCCTTGTTAATTAATAAGCTGAAAAATGTGAATGAATTAATTCGAACGATAGTTAATTGGCTGATGTCAAAAGATTTAATTTTTGTCGCAGCTAATGCGTCTGACTTGGTTCAGCGTCACCGGAAGAAGGACAAGCTCACTTCCAGTGTGGCCTTAGGTCACATACCGATATTTCCCACATACGGGCTTAATACTAACAATCGATGCTTAACAATACTGGCTTAATACTAACAATCGATACTTAAAAATACTGTTGAGGAACCAATTCTCATTTAATTTACATTGCTATACGCAGCAAGGCAAAGACTCTCAGCTCACAATGCCTTTGTTTTTGTATCTTTTCTTAAGTTTTCTAGAATATACTGGCGCCAGTCTGGTATGCTCTGTCTCTGTCACTCTTTATAAACCTATATGACCTACGTAGTTACGTAAGAATTGAAAATTTAGTAATAAGCAAGCAAACGAACGATCAAGACGTGTTCTAGCAGTGGCAGACACAGTTCAGTAACATTGAAGTAAAAATAAAGTTAAGTTCTTATGAGATATTAAACACAGTGGTTTATTGTTCATCAAATACTAACAGCGATATATGCGTAGATATCTAAATTTAATCGAACAGAACAATAATTCTTAACATAAATAAATGTCATCTTACAAAGCTTAAATAGATTTATTTAACTCCATGTGATGGTTTCTGTTGGACAATAAGAAATCAACTGAACTCAACATAGATTCATTATTTCACCAGACGCTTGATATTGGATCAGCCAAAAAAGTGTGACCATGTATCTCAAAGACGAAAATAATGAAACACAAGAAACGTTTTTCGAACTGACGGAAATTTTGGTGGGCGTACAAATAGAGCAATCATTTTAAAATTTGTTACACATGTTCTCAAAAGGTGTCCCCATTAAGTAGACTAGAATCATTGAAAAATATTAAAAATTGTTCGTTAAAAAATAATGAATAGAAAAAAAACGTAAAAAAAATAAGATTTTTTTCCACGATTTCAACGTAAAAAATTAAGATTTTTTTTCAACGATTTTTTTTTATCTTTTCTTTTTGATTCTAGTGTACTTTAGCACGACAGTGTCTAAATTAAAAAAAAATTTTTCATTTTTGGTTTTAGATTCTCTGAAAAATTCTTAAAATTTCCGTGAGCGGAATATGTCAGTATGTATGTACATATGTACATTATGCAGGTAGACAATTTGGTAAATATTATCTTAATTGCGGCATAAGTCCCATGGCCACAAAATAAAAAAAATAAATGCGTGGAATTTTACACGGGGTAGAAGTGTCTCTCGAACAGCGGTCGGCACCAACACAATCACAAATGAGACTTTTACATTTGTGTATGTAGCACCAACAACACACATGTAGCAACTTTACACTAAGCAATCAGTGTAGAAAATGAAATTTGTTAAAAAACCAGAGAGGCGGGGCTAACTTCGGCCGTGCCGAAGTTTATATACCCTTGCAACTTTACACATGCCAAGTTTCTTTAATTTTAATTGTAGGAAAAATATACAACAAAAGTCACTGTTCTTCACCATTCGTTCCTATGGGAGCTACATATGTGATATAGTCACCCGATCTTAATAAAATTTGGCATAGTCATTAATAGGTATATTAAACTGATAAATATTCATTTTTATGCCAATTGCGTGAAAAGTAACGAAGATATTGATAAAAGTCACTGTTTTCGGCCGATCGTTCCTATGGGAGCAATAAGATTTAGTCATCCGAGCTTGATCAAATTTGGCACAGTCGTTTACAAGTGTAATAAACTCACCAATATTAAAATTCACGACAGTAGCTCAGAAAATAACGAAGTTATTGAGAAAAGTCACTGTTCGTGACTCTGCCGTTTGTATGGGAGCTATACGATATTGTGGTCCGATCTGGCTAAATCTATGATATACAAACTGTGCAGTTTATACAAGCCTACATGCAAAATTTCTCTGTAGCTCTCTCTCTAGCTTACGGTCTAGGAGGAGTTTGCGTTGATCTAGACGGACGGACGGACGGACATGGCTATATGAACTCGTCTCGTCGTGCTGATCAAGAATTTATATACTTTATATGGTCGGAGATGCTTCGTTCTATGCGTTGCAGTGTCTGACCAAAATTAATATACCCTTTTTGCAAGGGTATAAAAATGAAGAAGGTAAATCGTTTCGGCGACTTCGGTATACCATGCACCAGGTCGAAAATGTTTATTAAATTTGCATCATAGCATAAATTTGTTTGTAATTTTTATACACTTGCAGAGATCCCAAATTTCAATCTGATCCGATAAATAGAACACAAGTTACAGTCAATATAAATCGCCTGCCTGCCATGGACTGCAAGGGTATATAAACTTCGGCACAGCCGAAGTTAGCTTCTTTGATATTTTTACAGACAGATTCAGGATATTTGATTAAAAGTACAAAATGTTAGAATTTTTAAAAACCTTAATACTACCTACATCTAATAAATCTGACACACTAATATTTGAGATTTTTGTTGGTTATTTCGTTGACATCCAAGTCATCGAGGATTATTGGGTTCAATAAATTCGCTTTTGCCAAAGTTGTTGTTAGAATTAAATTTTCAAGGTCTGAAATGACCATTCTGTTTTTTGCTAGGATGGTTTCATAAAAGTGTTCGTGATTGACATTTTCTGTTTTACTTATTTGGTTTACGGAGTTTGTTATTGTATTCAGTTTTTCTTGCAATTTGCTGTTGATCTCGACTTGCTTATTTTCTGACTCTATCAATTGTTTCTGTTTAAACTTGATCTGTTCCCAGTCGTCAAAATCAGGAGTTCCAGGCACTTCTTTCAAGGCAGTACCTGAAATATTTAAGCTTTTAGCGCCTCTATGATGAACCGTCATCGTTTCTGTCAAAATATTTCTTTTAATATGATCTTCTTTAAAGAATTCAGTAGATTTCCTGGTCTCGTCTGCGTAAGTCCTGTACGAGGTAATGTTTGTCGTATATCCGAGGTAGCCGTACTCTTTCCAAACTGTCACGTCTCCCTCCAGTATCTGTATAAAGTCTGATTTGGTATAGTCCGTCATTTTCATGGTCATTGTCGCGTGTGTCCTCAGTATTATCAGTATGAGTATAAAGTTTGTTCTGTAATTTCGGATATTATACAATAATCTTTTTTACTCTATTAGATAGAAAGTGTGCAAATCTAAGTTTAGAAAAAACTATTTTTAACGGTTTTATTTTAGATTCTCCTTATGGACCTCCCTCCCCTTTATGAGAAAGTGTGCAAATCTAAGTTTAGAATAAACTATTTTTAAGGGTTTTATTTTAGATTGCTTCGATTGGTTTTTTGTTCAAGACTGAATGAATTGACCTGTTATACTTTACCGTTGCTAGTAGTATAACATCGACAGTGTGGCTAGCCTGGGCTGTTATTTTTTTGCACCGTGCGATCCCAAGTAACGTGCTGTGGAATCTTTCCACTTGACCATTAGATGTACTGTGAACGGGTGGGGCATTGACAATTTGTATTTCAAACTCATTTAATAGGAGGGACCTTATTGTTTCAGAATTTATCGACCTTTCATTATCGCAATATATTGTCTTAACATTAGCAAAGTAATTGACTAACTGTAGAATGGCCCGTTTTACCTCAACTATGGCTCTTGATGCTATAGGTTGGACTATCGCAAATTTAGAAAATTTATCTATGCATGTCAGAAAAAATCTTTTATCTGTGGTCAAAACGTCGATGTGCGTAATCCGGTACTAGTGTGGTACCCAGCTTTTGTTTTTTTGGATGCCTGTCATATTTTGCGACAGAGCAGATCTTGCAATTATGTGCAATTTCTGTGGTCAATTTTCCCATGTTCGGGAAAAAATAGTCTTGCAAAATTTGTTTCATGTTTTCCTGGGCTGCACGGTGCGCCCTGTTATGTTCGGTCACTACAATTTCTTTTGTTCCGACTTGCCTGGTACATCTGTAACGATGTGTTTGCAATACCAGAATTTTGTTGCCGGATATGGCAGTTCGCAATGTATTGCGTTTACCACTTCAGAATTTATTACATTCTGTAGTGTCTATAAAAGTGAATCAGGGTTTAATGTGCGTATTATGTGCCTGGACTTACTCTGGAAGAGAACGAATGTCCTTACCGAAGGGAACTCTGCTTCCTCAATCCCGATTTGATTTCGAAAATAATTTAAGGATGGAAACTAAATTTAAATCTGGCAATAGTCACAATTCTGTAGAAAAAAACTACTGCCTCAGATATAAGTCAGGGAAAATAAATTTTTATTAAAAGCAGAGTGGTTGATCTCGATTTTCTTGGATCCCCCTGGTAAACACGTTCACACATAATCAAATAAATTAAAAAAAAAAATAGCAAATCGTATCGCTTAATCGTTTAATGAGGTGTATATAGTAAGGATGGAAACTAAATTCAAATCTGACAATAGTCACAATCCGGTAGAAAAAACTACTGTCTCAGATAAAAGTCAGGGAAAATAAATTTTTATTAAAAGCAGAGTGGTTGATTTCGATTTTCTTGGATCCCCTGGTACACACGTTCACACATAATCAAATAAATTAAAAAAAAAATAGCAAATCCTTTTATCGCTTAATCGTTTAATGAGGTGTATATAGTAAGGATGGAAACTAAATTCAAATCTGACAATAGTCACAATTCGGTAGAAAAAAACTACTGTCTCAGATAAAAGTCAGGGAAAATAAATAAGAAGTGGTTGATTTCGATTTTCTTGGATCCCATGTTAAACAAGTTCACAAATAATCAAAAAGTGTTGGCAAAAAGAAATTTTAAAAAATTGCAAATCGCTTAATCGTTTAATGAGGTGTATATGGTAAGGATTGAAACCAAATTCAAATCTGACGATTGTCACAATTCGGTAGAAAAAAACTACTGTCTTAGATATAAGTCAGGGAAAATAAATTTTTTTTAGAATATGGAATGGTTGATTTCGATTTTCTTGGATCCCCTGGTAATCACGTTCACACATAATCAAATAAATTTAAAAAAAAAAATAGCAAATCGTTTTATCGCTTAATCGTTTAATGAGGTGTATATGGTAAGGATTGAAGCCAAATTCAAATCTGACGATTGTCACAATTTTGTAGAAAAAACTACTGTCTCAGATAAAAGTCAGGGAAAATAAATTTTTTTTAGAATAAGAAGTGGTTGATTTCGATTTTCTTGGATCCCTTGGTAATCACGTTTACACGTAATCAAATAAATTTTAAAAAAATAACAACTCGTTTTATCGCTTAATCGTTTAATGAGGTGTATATAGTAAGGATGGAAACTAAATTCAAATCTGACAATAGTCACAATTCGGTAGAAAAAAACTACTGTCTCAGATAAAAGTCAGGGAAAATAAATTTTTTTTAGAATAAAAAGTGGTTCATTTCGAAATTCTTGGATCCCCTGGTAATCACGTTTACACATAATCAAATAATGAGGTGTATATAGTAAGGATGGAAACTAAATTCAAATCTGACAATAGTCACAATTCGGTAGAAAAAAACTACTTTCTCAGATAAAAGTCAGGGAAAATAAATAAGAAGTGGTTGATTTCGATTTTCTTGGATCCCCTGGTAATCACGTTTACACATAATCAAATAATGAGGTGTATATAGTAAGGATGGAAACTAAATTCAAATCTGACAATAGTCACAATTCGGTAGAAAAAAACTACTGTCTCAGATAAAAGTCAGGGAAAATAAATTTTTTTAGAATAAGAAGTGGTTGATTTCGATTTTCTTGGATCCCTTGGTAATCACGTTTACACATAATCAAATAAATTTTAAAAAAATAACAACTCGTTTTATCAGCTTAATCGTTTAATGAGGTGTATATAGTAAGGATGGAAACTAAATTCAAATCTGACAATAGTCACAATTCGGTAGAAAAAAACTACTGTCTCAGATAAAAGTCAGGGAAAATAAATTTTTTTAGAATAAGAAGTGGTTGATTTCGATTTTCTTGGATCCCTTGGTAATCACGTTTACACATAATCAAATAAATTTTAAAAAATAACAACTCGTTTTATCGCTTAATCGTTTAATGAGGTGTATATAGTAAGGATGGAAACTAAATTCAAATCTGACAATAGTCACAATTCGGTAGAAAAAAACTACTGTCTCAGATAAAAGTCAGGGAAAATAAATTTTTTTTAGAATAAGAAGTGGTTGATTTCGATTTTCTTGGATCCCTTGGTAATCACGTTTACACATAATTAAATAAATTTTAAAAAAATAACAACTCGTTTTATCGCTTAATCGTTTAATGAGGTGTATATAGTAAGGATGGAAACTAAATTCAAATCTGACAATAGTCACAATTCGGTAGAAAAAAACTACTGTCTCAGATAAAAGTCAGGGAAAATAAATTTTTTTTAGAATAAGAAGTGGTTGATTTCGATTTTCTTGGATCCCATGTTAAACAAGTTCACAAATAATCAAAGCAAAAAAAAATTTACAAAAATTGCAAATCGCTCAATCGTTTAATGAGGTGTATATAGTAAGGATTGAAGCCAAATTCAAATCTGACGATTGTCACAATTCTGTAGAAAAAACTACTGTCTCAGATAAAAGTCAGGGAAAATAAATTTTTTTTAGAATAAGAAGTGGTTGATTTCGATTTTCTTGGATCCCATGTTAAACAAGTTCACAAATAATCAAAAAGTGTTGGCAAAAAGAAATTTTAAAAAATTGCAAATCGCTTAATCGTTTAATGAGGTGTATATGGTAAGGATTGAAACCAAATTCAAATCTGACGATTGTCACAATTCGGTAGAAAAAAACTACTGTCTTAGATATAAGTCAGGGAAAATAAATTTTTTTTACAATATGGAATGGTTGATTTCGATTTTCTTGGATCCCCTGGTAATCACGTTTACACATAATCAAATAAATTTAAAAAAAAAAAATAGCAAATCGTTTTATCGCTTAATCGTTTAATGAGGTGTATATAGTGAGGATTGAAGCCAAATTCAAATCTGACGATTGTCACAATTCTGTAGAAAAAACTACTGTCTCAGATAAAAGTCAGGGAAAATAAATTTTTTTTAGAATAAGAAGTGGTTGATTTCGATTTTCTTGGATCCCCTGGTAAACACGTTCACACATAATCAAATAAATTTAAAAAAAAAAATAGCAAATCGTTTTATCGCTGTGGAATAAAACTACTGTCTCAGATATAAGTCAGGGAAAATAAATTTTTTTTAGAATAAGGAATGGTTGATTTCGATTTTCTTGGATCTCCTGGTAAACACGTTCACACATAATCAAATAAATTTAAAAAATAATAGCAAATTATTTTATCGCTTAATCGTTTAATGAGGTGTATATAGTAAGGATGGAAACTAAATTCAAATCTGACAATAGTCACAATTCTGTAGAAAAAACTACTGTCTTAGATATAAGTCAGGGAAAATAAATTTTTTTTAGAATAAGGAGTGGTTGATTTCGATTTTCTTGGATCCCCTATTAAACACGTTGACACATAATCATAAAGTGTTGTCAAAATAAAATTACAAAAAAAAAAAAAATAAATCGTTTAATCGGCTTGAAACAAGCTGTACATATGTATATTATGGGTTGTCCAAAACTGTTGTGCTGTTTTATTTATCTTTCTTAGTTTTAATAATTAACATCCAGTCAGTTAAGTGCGGGAGCCGGAGGTATGGCATTCGGTACCTCTCCCATGATAATGCAAACTGCTGTGCAGAAGCATGCAGACCAGACGTCTGAAAAGATGTCACACACCTGTCCTATCATTTAGACAGATTGGTGATTTCACCCGCATGTCATATTTAGCGTTAATATATTTGCTTATTGTCCATTTAGGACAGATTGTAAATAAAAATAATTAAATAAATAAGTAAAAAAAAAGTTCTAATAATAATTTTAATGTTTTAGCGATTGTAAGTCAAGAACATGAAGATCTCGATTCCTCGACTATTTATCTTTAAATAGTCTTAAGATATCCGTATACAGAGAGATCTATTTGGTTGAAGTTCAGACAGTATCAGAAACTAAGAGACTGCTTCTGAAAAAACTTGTGAATATTTTTGATGAAGTTAAGAACTTTGACGTATCGTTCCAAGAGCAAGCGACCCTTTAGGGTTGAAACATAAATTTTACAACTTTGCCTTGTTAATTAATAAGCTGAAAAATGTGAATGAATTAATTCGAACGATAGTTAATTGGCTGATGTCAAAAGATTTAATTTTTGTCACAGCTAATGCGTCTGACTTGGTTCAGCGTCACCGGAAGAAGGACAAGCTCACTGCCAGTGTGGCCTTAGGTTGTGACCTAAAATATCGGTATGTGTACCGATATTTCCCACATACGGGTTTAATACTAACAATCGATGCTTAACAATACTGGCTTAATACTTACAATCGATACTTAAAAATACTAACAGCGATATATGCGTAGATATCTCAAATTAATCGAACAGAACAATAATTCTTAACATAAATAAATGTCATCTTACAAAGCTTAAATAGATTTATTTAACTCCATGTGATGGTTTTTGTTGGACAATAAGAAATCAACTGAACTCAACATAGATTCATTATTTCACCAGACGCTTGATATTGGTTCAGCCAAAAAAAGAAACGTTTTTCGAACTGACGGAAATTCTGGTGGGCGTACAAATAGAGCAATCATTTTAAAATTTGTTACACATGTTCTCAAAAGGTGTCCCCATTAAGTAGACTAGAATCATTGAAAAATATTAAAAATTGTTCGTTAAAAAATAATGAATAGAAAAAAAACGGGAAAAAATAAGATTTTTTTTCAATGATTTCAACGTAAAAAATTAAGATTTTTTTTCAACGATTTTTTTTTATCTTTTCTTTTTGATTCTAGTGTACTTTAGCACGACAGTGTCTAAATTAAAAAAAAATTTTTCATTTTTGGTTTTAGATTCTCTGAAAAATTCTTAAAATTTCCGTGAGCGGAATATGTCAGTATGTATGTACATATGTACATTATGTAGGTAGACAATTTGGTAAATATTATCTTAATTGCGGTATAAGTCCCATGGCCACAAAATAAAAAAAATACATGCGTGCAATTTTACACGGGGTAGAAGTGTCTCTCGAACAGCGGTCGGCACCAACACAATCACAAATGAGACTTTTACATTTGTGTATGTAGCAACAACTACACTAAGCAATCAGTGTAGAAAATGAAATTTGTTAAAAAACCAGAGAGGCGGGGCTAACTTCGGTTGTGCCGAAGTTTGTATACCCTTGCAACTTTACACATGCCAAGTTTCTTTAACTTTAATTGTAGGAAAAATTTACAACAAAAGTCACTGTTTTTCACCATTCGTTCCTATGGGAGCTACATATGTGATATAGTCACCCGATCTTAATAAAATTTAGCATAGTCATTAATAGGCATATTAAACTGATAAATATTCATTTTTATGCCAATTGCGTGAAAAGTAACGAAGATATTGATAAAAGTCACTGTTTTCGGCCGATCGTTCCTATGGGAGCAATAAGATATAGTCATCCGATCTTGATCAAATTTGGCACAAATTCGTTTACAAGTGTAATAAACTTACCAATATTAAAATTCACGACAGTAGCTCAGAAAATAACGAAGTTATTGAGAAAAGTCACTGTTCGTGACTCTGCCGTTTGTATGGGAACTCTCTCTCTAGCTTACGGTCTAGGAGGAGTTTGCGTTGATCTAGACGGACGGACGGACGGACATGGCTATATGAACTCGTCTCGTCGTGCTGATCAAGAATTTATATACTTTATATGGTCGGAGATGCTTCGTTCTATGCGTTGCAGTGTCTGACCAAAATTAATATATGTTGATGTACATATTTAAGTATAAGAACATGTAATCTATTAATGTAAGCTACAATGTTATTTAACATGTTGGAAAGAACAGAACGATCACTGTATCATAACAGCAGTTAGTTCTGTGTTAACCGTCAACCAATATTCACTGTTTGCTCTGAATAAACAAATGGTATATTATATTAATTAAACCAACATTGGTTATGGGCCCAGAACAAGCTCAAATATTGGTTAAAAAATCTGAAATTAAAAATTCGCGAGTGAATTTTGTTAACAGTCATCAGAAAAATGATGGGTTCATATCAAATCGAAAAACTTGGTGAAGACAATTACGATGTTTGGAGTATGTCAATGAAAAGCATACTAATTACACAGGATTTATGGAATGTTGTATGCGGAAAATACACATTAGAGGAAAAATCAACTGCATCGGAGGCTCAAAATTGGGAACAGGCAGACCAAAAGGCATTGGCAAGCCTAATACTCCACGTGAAACCAACACAGTTAATGTACATAAAGACATGTACAACTTCCTCGCAAGCGTGGCAGAAACTTCGTCAAGTCAATCATCTTTCACTCGTTGCAGAGGACGGACGTGTTTTTTTTGCGCTTATCAACTTTTATTTTTTTCTCGCGATTAAATACTTTTTCATAACTTTTAAATTTATTACCGGTTAAATTAATTAATAATAATTTCAGCATCCGAATTTTATTTTCATTTTGCGAATACTTGCTGTCGCTTTTGTTTAAATTTAAATAAAATCAAAACATACAACAATACTCGCATTAGCGGTGTTGTTGTTTTGCTTATCTCTTTTGCTTTTGTGTCTTTACCGTTTTTAACTAACTCTCGCGCTCTTGCGTACAAATTGTTGTTGCATGTGTTCAATTTGACGCGCTCTCCCGCTCTTTCCTATTCTTGATTGATTTGCGCTCTCGTCTTTTGCCTACCCGCGACTCTGTGATACGTGTTTTTGTTTTTGTGCTTTCATCTCTTTTATTTCTTTAGTTGTGAAGGCTTACTCTGCACATTAACCCTTGTGTCAGAACTGGTCAGTATATTCTTATTCACAGATTTTTTACCTTTAGAATTTCTATTTTTTATTTTTTGTATTTCCTTTTAATTAAATTAAACTTTTTGATAAAATGGTTGTCTGCTCAAAAAATAATTGTATAGTTGCCACTAATGCGGTTGACTCCCATGATTATATTCTTTGTTGGTTGTGTGACAATGCGGTTCACGTTAAGTGTGCAGGTTACACAGGCAGAATCAAGGAGTCTATTGCTAAAGGTGGTGGCTTAAAATATGGATGTGATGCTTGCCGGGAGGTCGAGAATGAGATGCGCTCTTTCATGAGGCGGACTAGAGATAGTTTTGACACCTTAAGGGCAGGTTTTAATAAACTCCAAGCGGAGTTTACTGCGGTGGAGACTCAGTTCAGAAGTTTATCGCTTATGAATGAGTCTCCGAAACGTAAAAGGACCAGTCCTTGGGGTGTTTCTGTATCTGTAGATCCGCCAGCATCTCTTATCGTCCCCGACCGGTCTCATGCACCGTCCACTCTAATGTACAGCAATTGATATCGTTTAAGAGCCCGGTTGTGAATGCTATTAGTAAGGAATTACCGATATCACCTGGGAATGATCTCTTAAAAACGATGCCTATTGTAGTGTCCGATAAGTCCGGGCAATTACCCATTCCAATGGAAATTGCCGATAGTTCTAAAAGTATCGAGGGCCCCGTAAACAAGTTGACTGCTGCAGTGGGTGACTTGTCCAACGTTACTGCTGCGGCTGACGCTACGGGACCGCGGCCTCTCGTTGGCATACCACCAAAGAAACATATATTTGTTTCTAGGCTAGACCCTGTTGTCACATCTGATGATGTAATAGCCTATATTCGGAAGAAAGTTAACGTCTCGAATATTGCGGTGGAGAAGTTTAAATTTTCTTATTCTCGGGACATTTCGTCCTTTAAAATTAGTGTTTCTGCCAATATCTTCGACACCATATGTCGAGAAGATTTTTGGCCGAAACATATTATAGTTAAGGAATATACTGTAAAAAAGAAAAATCGGCAACCGATTCGCTTGCCAACAATAACAACTAATACTATTCCTGCCACATCAGCATCTGCTGGTGTGTCAAAAAACTAGCTTCGTCCCTTAACCTGGGTTACCAGAACGTTAGAGGACTGAAATCTAAACTTCCTAATCTCTATGTAGATAGTCTTTCTTTTGAGCATAACATTCTAGCTTTTACAGAGACGTGGCTTAAACCTGATATTGCTGATTCATCGGTTTTTCCCACAAATTTTTCTATATTCAGACGTGACCGGATTTCTCGCATAGGTGGTGGCGTTCTGATAGCTGTTGATGCTGCTTTATCATCTGAAATGCTTCAATTTTCTAGTACCCAGGAGATTGAGTTTGTCGGTGTTAAAGTAAATTTTAAATCTTTTAATGCTTTTATTACTTGTTCCTATATTCCACCTTTGTCAGACATGGTGGTATATTCAAATCATTTAGAGGCAATTCAGTTTGTCTCCTCTTTGGTTTCCAGTCAAGACATGCTCATAGTTTTAGGTGATTTTAATTTACCCGCTTTAGCATGGTCACCAACAGATGAATGTACCATGTTGCTGCCCTCTTTGTCACATGACTTTATTGATGGCCTTCTAGGCTTATCTTTATCCCAAGTCAATCCTATCTTAAATTCTAATGGAAAATCGTTAGATCTCATTTTTGTATTGGATTCTTCTTATTGTGAGGTTTCTAGGATCGAACCATTTGTTCTTCCAGAAGACAAATTTCATCCTACATTAAATTTAAAAATTGATCTGCCCTTGCTTTCACCATTACTTGGTTCAAATGAGTTACCTCTAACTAGGTGCTTTCGTAAGACTGACTTTGCCAGCCTTAATGAAAACATTGCTACTACCGATTGGTCTTATCTGTACAATTGTAGAGATATGAACTCAGCTGTTCGTTTTTTCTATGATACTCTGAATTCACTCTTTGATATTTGTGTGCCTCTTGGTAGGCTGGAGCGGCTTAACAAACCTCCCTGGTTCTCTCGTGAGCTGTGCAATTTGAAAAATGTGAAGACACGATATTATAAGAAGTTTCAAAAAACACGTCGTTCATCAGACTATGCTCTGTATACAGTCGCTCGTTCAAAATTCATGATGCTTAATACACAATGCTATAAGAATTATCTTCAGCGGTGTAAGCTTCAGTTTTCTTCTGACCCTAAACAATTTTATAATTTTGTTAATTCTAAACGTAAGACCTCTGTGCACCCATCTTTTTTGTCTTTTCAAAATAAAAAAAGCGAGCACTGATCAGGCAATTGCCGATATGTTTGCGAGTTTTTTCAAAACAACTTATTCCTCAACGGAATATCGAGCAAGTCCGTATCCTTATCATTTAGAAAAGGCTAATTGCATTTTCAATCCAGTGATTGATGAAGGTTCTATTCTTAGCGAACTTAAATTAGTTAAACCCGTTTATTCTCCGGGGCCAGATGGTCTTCCTGGATGTGTACTCAGGTTCTGTGCAAATGCATTATGTAAACCCATTTTAAAATTGTTTCTATTGTCTGTCGAATCTTCCTCTTTTCCATCTATTTGGAAGGAGTCGTATATCATTCCTCTGCATAAAAATGGCAAAAAGTCCGAAGCCACTAACTATAGGGGTATCTCAAAATTGTCCGCTATTCCGAAAGCCTTTGAGAAAATTATAACTTCTCAATTGCAACATTTTTGCAGCTCTATTATTTCGCCATCCCAACATGGGTTTGTGAAACGTAGATCTACAACCACTAACCTTTTAGAATTTACATCAATAATTATCAAGGGGTTCAAAAATGGTAAACAAACTGATGTCATATACACTGACTTCAGCAAAGCCTTTGATTCCGTTAATCATGCCCTATTACTTTCGAAGCTGAGCGACATTGGGTTTCCACCCCTTTTCCTATCTTGGGTTCGAGAATATTTAACAAATAGAAAACAGAAGGTACTTTTTAAGTCTTCTTTTTCCGTTTCCATTCCTGTGACTTCTGGTGTACCTCAAGGTAGTCATCTGGGCCCTCTGCTTTTCACACTATTCATTAACGATCTTCCATCAGTCATTGTTCATTCGCGTGTGCTTATGTATGCTGACGATGTCAAGCTTTGTCTTACGTATAAAGATACAGATTCATTTAGTCGGCTACAAGCTGATCTTAAAAACTTTCAATCCTGGTGCCAGTTTAATCTACTAAATCTTAACACTACCAAATGTAAGGTAATGACTTTTTTTCGTAACTCTCCTCAACTGGTCACTTATTTTCTAAACAATAGCCCTTTAGAACGTCTAAATAATATGAATGATTTAGGCGTACTTATGGACCATAAGTTAAATTTTAACACCCATATTTCCACCACGGTCTCAAAGGCCATGAGTGTCCCGGGTTTCATTAAAAGATGGTCAAAAGAAAGTTCTTTTTACTTCGCTTGTCCGTCCTATTTTAGAGTATGGATCTTGCATTTGGTCACCTCAATATGAGTCGCACCAGATTAGACTTGAATCCGTTCAAAAGCAGTTCTTGCTATTTGCTCTTCGTGGCTTAAGCTGGGATCGCAATGTCAATTTGCCTTCGTATTCTAGTAGACTTCTCTTGATTAACCTTCCTTCCCTAACTAACCGTAGAACCATGCTTGGTGCAATTTTCATGCACAAGCTCCTAATTGGTGATATCGACTCGCCTGAGTTATTAGCTCAGGTAAATCTGTCGGTACCATGTAGACGGAGTAGACATCCTTTGATACCATTATCCCTTAGTCGTTGTTCTTCTAACTATGCCATGCATGAACCTTTTAGGGTCCTCTGCTCTGATTACAACCTTCTTTTCCCTGTAATCAGCGCAGAGTTTTCTATCAATATGCTTAAAACATCTATCCTATCCCATTTAGTTAATAGATAACTATAGTATTATTTGTTTGTCTGTTTCTTCTCTTGTGTATTTGTCCACGCGATTCGCGCCGTGCGTTTTACGGCTGCACCCCTCGGTCGGTCGGGTGGGAGGTGGGCAGTTATCTGCTTGGGCTCGCGCGTAACAGGCTTTGTCCTGGTGTCGTAGGGGCCACTTGAACGTACTGCGCATAGTATCGTCAACGTCCGCTAATTAAGTTCATCTGCAAATTGGACCAATAAGAAAAGTTCAACTGTACCAAAAACTCTTACGTTTGGTCATGCAAGAGGGGGACAAGGTACCAGAATATGTCCGAGTATTTACGGAAACAATAGAAAAATTGACTGAGATAGGCATTGAAATTAACGATGATTTAAAGGTAATAATGATTCTGTCAAGCCTACCCAACTCTTGGGAAAATTTTGTAGTTGCTATCGAGACTAGAGATGAGTTACCATTATTTGAAACGGTAAAATTAAAACTTCTGGAGGAAGGGACGCGTAAGCAAGAGAAGAGTGAGCAAGACAATGCAAAGCAAATGGTTTACACACACACTACGAAGTTTCCAAGAAAAATGCCGTGGACAAGGAAAAAGCAAAAAGACAGTCAAAATTTAACGGAAAATGTTTTTACTGTGACATCCCAGGGCATCGTGCATCGGACTGCCAAAAAAAGCAGAGAGAGAGGAAACAAATTCAAAAGAGCGAGACACAAGATACAACGGCCTGTTTACTCTTGAACTACATGTCGACGCAGAAAAAGTATACATGGTGTATAGACAGTGGCGCGACGTCTCATATGTGTTGTGACAAAAAAATGTTTGTGTCGTACCAAGAAAAAAGGGCGACAATTAAATTAGTCAGTGACACATATATTGAGGCACCCGGTATAGGAATTGTTATGTTGCACACAAACAAAGGTAAATTAGAGATGAATAATGTTCTGTATGCCCCTTCTCTACAAATGAATTTATCTCGGTGAGTAAAGCAGCGAAATACGCTATAACTACAATATTCAAAAATGGAAAAGCTATGGTACAAAATAGTTTTGGTAAAGTGGTTTTAGAAGCAACACAAGAAAATGATTTGTATGTATATATTGATGGTTCAGAAAAAGAAACTCTTAATATATTGGATAGTACGACGCATACAAATATTTGGCATAATAGATATGGACATCTTAACTTCAAAAACTTGCAGCAATTAAGTGACAAGGAACTAGTTCACGGTATGAAAATAAAAAATTGTTTCAATAAAAGTAATTGTGAAACATGCAATTTGGGAAAAATATGTGCACTCCCTTTCCCATTAAAAACGGAGCGATCTACAAAAAATGTTTTGGAACTAGTGCATACAGATGTCTGCGGACCGATGAACGTAACTTCATTAGCTGGTAATCGATATTTTGTAACATTTATCGATGACTATTCTCGAAAAATCCACATTTATTTCATCAAAGCTAAGAGCGAAGTTTTTGAAAAGTTTAAAAAATTCAAAAGTTACGTCGAATGTCAAACTGGTAAGAAAATCAAAGCATTGAGGAGCGACAACGGCACTGAGTATAAAAACGGGAGTTTTTCAGCATACCTTGAAGAAAATGGTATCAAGCGTGAATTAACCGTACCCTATACACCGCAACAAAATGGAGTTGCCGAGCGTGCCAACAGAACAATAGTCGAGATGGCTAAATGTCTATTGACTCATGCAAATTTAGAAGAATTTTTATGGGCTGAAGCTGTGAATACTGCAGTTTATTTGCGAAACCGATGTCCTACAAAAGCCTTAGATGGACATACACCTTTCGAATTTTGGAAATGTCGCTTACCGTCGGTGAAGCACCTAAAAGTTTTTGGATGTCGAGCGTTCGCTTTGGATAAAACAAATAAAAAGAAGTTCCACTCAAAAGGAAAAGAGTACATTTTTATTGGTTATTCCTCTGAAGCTAAAGCATATCGTCTTTATGATCAAGAGAAGCGTATAATTGTTGAGCGACGTGACGTGAAGTTTATAGAAAATGAATTCCAGAACAAAGAATTAAAAAATTTTGATCTTTCAGACAAAAACAACGATTTCGTGACAAGCATTATTCGTCTCGAGCCGCACGTCCCAATAGAAGAACCAAAGGAAGGTCTCCAGGAACCTATGTCGCCAAGGTCAGGTATTCCTCCAAACGACGATACGGACTTCGACGAAGAGGAGGAGGAAGATTTTGTCACTGCGAGTGATGACGAAATCACCAATCAACAACAGGATCTAGAACCGATCCAGAGAACCGAAGAAGAGACTCCACAAAGAGGGCCAGGAAGACCGAAAATTCTTCGTACTGGTTTAGCTGGTAGACCAAGGAAGCAATATAACATGCTTCACCAAATTCAACTTGAGGATGATACAGAGACACCTCAATCTGTATCAGATGCACTAAATGGACAACATGCCAAGTTCTGGCAGGAATCGATGAAAGAAGAATACGATGCATTGTTGGAAAATAACACATGGCGTTTAGTAGATTTACCGCCTGGCCAAAAGGCGATTGGATCCAAATGGGTATTTCGCATCAAAAGAACTAAGCATGGTGACATAGAAAGATTCAAATCAAGACTGGTGGCTAAAGGCTATGGGCAGCAGCTAGGAATCAACTATCAAGAAACTTTTTCTCCGGTCATTCGCTACGAAACTATTAGAATGATGTTTGCTATAGCTGTCTGGAAGAGTTTGGAATAATACACTCGACGAAGTTCTACGTGGTATCGGATTCCACAAATGCAAACATGAGTCTTGCCTCTATGTTAAAAAAGACAAGAAAAGCTACATAGCCGTCTACGTCGATGACCTTATAATCATATGCCCTGACGAAACAGACATATCCAAAATTAAGAAGGAGATTGCAGTACATTTTAAAATGCACGATGGAGGCCGACTTAAATATTTCCTTGGACTGGAAATACAAAGAGAAAATAACGGAGATATTTCTTTACATCAAAGGACGTATGTAAGAAAGCTACTTGATGTTCATGGTATGGCTAACTGTCGACCTGTTGGAACACCCTTAACCCCTGGTTTTACGGCTGATTGTAATGACGCGGGCTGCGTCACGGTAAATATAACAAATTATCAGTCACTAATTGGTATGCTTATGTATTTAGCAGTGTTGAGCCGACCTGATATTCTGCATGCAGTATGTAAATTTGCACAGCGCAATAACGACCCGCACGGACATCATGAAACTGCTGCTAAACATATTTTGCGCTACTTGGCGGGCACCATAGATCTTGGAGTCACATACCGAAAAACGGGTAAACCAGTAATTGGCTTTGTTGACGCTGATTGGGCAAATGACAAAGCTAACAGGAAGTCCTACACTGGCTATGCTTTCTATCTGGGTGGAAGCGCATTCTCCTGGACTTCAGCGAAACTAAGTATTGTTGCTTTGAGCAGCACAGAGGCTGAATATGTAGCCTTATCAACTGCAGCCAAGGAAGCTGTATATCTTAAACGTCTGCTCATCGAAATAGGATATGCTGCCAGCGATCATCCTATCATCATTTACGGCGATAATATCAGTGCGCAACAAATTGCCCGAAATCCAATTCATCATAAGCGCACGAAGCACATCGACATCAAATATCATTTTGTACGAGAAAAAGTAGAAAATAATGAAATTGATTTAAAATATGTTTCAACTAACGAAAATGCTGCTGATATTTTAACAAAATGTTTGTCTAAAATTAAGCATCATGAATTTGTTTATCTTCTTGGAATAACTAAAATTGAATGAAACATATTTGTATAATGTAGCTTAAGAAGGAGTGTTGATGTACACATTTAAGTATAAGAACATGTAATCTATTAATGTAAGCTACAATGTTATTTAACATGTTGGAAAGAACAGAACGATCACTGTATCATAACAGCAGTTAGTTCTGTGTTAACCGTCAACCAATATTCACTGTTTGCTCTGAATAAACAAATGGTATATTATATTAATTAAACCAACAATATACCCTTTTTGCAAGGGTATAAAAATGAAGAAGGTAAATCGTTTCGGCGACTTCGGTATACCATGCACCAGGTCGAAAATGTTTATTAAATTTGCATCATAGCATAAATTTGTTTGTAATTTTTATACACTTGCAGAGATCCCAAATTTCAATCTGATCCGATAAATAGAACACAAGTTACAGTCAATATAAATCGCCTGCCTGCCATGGACTGCAAGGGTATATAAACTTCGGCACAGCCGAAGTTAGCTTCTTTGATATTTTTACAGACAGATTCAGGATATTTGATTAAAAAGTACAAAATGTTAGAATTTTTAAAAACCTTAATACTACCTACATCTAATAAATCTGACACACTAATATTTGAGATTTTTGTTGGTTATTTCGTTGACATCCAAGTCATCGAGGATTATTGGGTTCAATAAATTCGCTTTTGCCAAAGTTGTTGTTAGAATTAAATTTTCAAGGTCTGAAATGACCATTCTGTTTTTTGCTAGGATGGTTTCATAAAAGTGTTCGTGATTGACATTTTCTGTTTTACTTATTTGGTTTACGGAGTTTGTTATTGTATTCAGTTTTTCTTGCAATTTGCTGTTGATCTCGACTTGCTTATTTTCTGACTCTATCAATTGTTTCTGTTTAAACTTGATCTGTTCCCAGTCGTCAAAATCAGGAGTTCCAGGCACTTCTTTCAAGGTAGTACCTGAAATATTTAAGCTTTTAGCGCCTCTATGATGAACCGTCATCGTTTCTGTCAAAATATTTCTTTTAATATGATCTTCTTTAAAGAATTCAGTAGATTTCCTGGTCTCGTCTGCGTAAGTCCTGTACGAGGTAATGTTTGTCGTATATCCGAGGTAGCCGTACTCTTTCCAAACTGTCACGTCTCCCTCCAGTATCTGTATAAAGTCTGATTTGGTATAGTCCGTCATTTTCATGGTCATTGTCGCGTGTGTCCTCAGTATTATCAGTATGAGTATAAAGTTTGTTCTGTAATTTCGGATATTATACAATAATCTTTTTACTCTATTAGATAGAAAGTGTGCAAATCTAAGTTTAGAAAAAACTATTTTTAACGGTTTTATTTTAGATTCTCCTTATGGACCTCCCTCCCCTTTATGAGAAAGTGTGCAAATCTAAGTTTAGAATAAACTATTTTTAAGGGTTTTATTTTAGATTGCTTCGATTGGTTTTTTGTTCAAGACTGAATGAATTGACCTGTTATACTTTACCGTTGCTAGTAGTATAACATCGACAGTGTGGCTAGCCTGGGCTGTTATTTTTTTGCACCGTGCGATCCCAAGTAACGTGCTGTGGAATCTTTCCACTTGACCATTAGATGTACTGTGAACGGGTGGGGCATTGACAATTTGTATTTCAAACTCATTTAATAGGAGGGACCTTATTGTTTCAGAATTTATCGACCTTTCATTATCGCAATATATTGTCTTAACATTAGCAAAGTAATTGACTAACTGTAGAATGGCCCGTTTTACCTCAACTATGGCTCTTGATGCTATAGGTTGGACTATCGCAAATTTAGAAAATTTATCTATGCATGTCAGAAAAAATCTTTTATCTGTGGTCAAAACGTCGATGTGCGTAATCCGGTACTAGTGTGGTACCCAGCTTTTGTTTTTTTGGATGCCTGTCATATTTTGCGACAGAGCAGATCTTGCAATTATGTGCAATTTCTGTGGTCAATTTTCCCATGTTCGGGAAAAAATAGTCTTGCAAAATTTGTTTCATGTTTTCCTGGGCTGCACGGTGCGCCCTGTTATGTTCGGTCACTACAATTTCTTTTTGTTCCGACTTGTCTGGTACATCTGTAACGATGTGTTTGCAATACCAGAATTTTGTTGCCGGATATGGCAGTTCGCAATGTATTGCGTTTACCACTTCAGAATTTATTACATCCTGTAGTGTCTATAAAAGTGAATCAGGGTTTAATGTGCGTATTATGTGCCTGGACTTACTCTGGAAGAGAACGAATGTCCTTACCGAAGGGAACTCTGCTTCCTCAATCCCGATTTGATTTCGAAAATAATTTAAGGATGGAAACTAAATTTAAATCTGACAATAGTCACAATTCTGTAGAAAAAAACTACTGCCTCAGATATAAGTCAGGGAAAATAAATTTTTATTAAAAGCAGAGTGGTTGATTTCGATTTTCTTGGATCCCCTGGTAAACACGTTCACACATAATCAAAAAAATTAAAAAAAAAAATAGCAAATCGTATCGCTTAACCGTTTAATGAGGTGTATATAGTAAGAATTGAAACCAAATTCAAATCTGACAATAGTCACAATTCGGTAGAAAAAAACTACTGTATCAGATAAAAGTCAGGGAAAATAAATTTTTTTTAGAATAACAAGTGGTTGATTTCGATTTTCTTGGATCCCATGTTAAACAAGTTCGCAAATAATCAAAAAGCGTTGGCAAAAAAAAATTTTTAAAAATTGCAAATCGCTTAATCGTTTAATGAGGTGTATATGGTAAGGATTGAAACCAAATTCAAATCTGACGATTGTCACAATTCGGTAGAAAAAAACTACTGTCTTAGATACATAAAGTCAGGGAAAATAAATTTTTTTTAGAAGAGCGATGGTTGATTCCGATTTTCTTGGATTCCCTGGTAAACACGTTCACACATAATCAAATCAATTTAAATGAAGTAAGTAAGTCGTCTCGCCGACTTGGATATACCATACACCAGTAAAACAAATATTTTAAATTTATAATAACCAATGCATTTTCGTATTTTTAAAAAAATCTGTTTGCATGCTTTTTAGAAGCATATCTTAGTATTTCGCTCACTCAAGCATTCGAGCACCCTAGCGCCCCCACCAGCCAACGGCCACTTCCGGCCATATGGAAAAACGTTTATATGCATAACTTGGCTATTTTTATTCCGATTTTGATCAAATTTGGTGTTTTGCTGGATATTAGTATCAAATTTAAGTGTGCTAAATTTGATTGCACAAGGTAAAAAATTACGGGAGATAATCGAGTTTTTTCAAATTACGGGGGCGGAAAGGGGCGTGGCAAAATCTTTACACATTAAAAATGTGCGCAATTACTAAGCAAATATACATACCAACTATGGTGTCTCTAGCTAAAATAGTTTTTGAGAAAATCGGTTTTATTTGATTTGCGGGGGCGGTAGGGGGCGTGGCAAATTTTTTATAAATACAAAATGTGCGCGTTTACTAAGCAAATATACATACCAAATTTTGTGTCTCTAGTTGCTATGGTGTTTGAGAAAATCGGTTTTATATCATTTGCGGGGGCGGTAGGGGGCGTGGCAAAAATTTGAAACAAACTCGATAAGCGTACATATGACACGAGTCTACATACCAAATTTGGTGGCTCTAGCTCTTATAGTCTCCGAGATCTAGGTGTTCATACAGACGGACGGACGGACGGACGGACAGACGGACATGGCTAGATCGTCTCGGCTGTTGATGCTGATCAAGAATATATATACTTTATGGGGTCGGAAAAGCTTCCTTCTGCCTGTTACATACATTTTAGCGACTTTAATATACCATTTCACCCTATGGGTGTATGGTATAAAAAAAATAGCAAATCGTTTTATCGCTTAATCGTTTAATGAGGTGTATATGGTAAGGATTGAAACCAAATTCAAATCTGACGATTGTCACAATTCTGTAGAAAAAAACTACTGTCTTAGATAAAAGTTAGGGAAAATAAATTTTTTTTAGAATAAGAAGTGGTTGATTTCGATTTTCTTGGATCCCCTGGTAATCACGTTTACACATAATCAAATAAATTTAAAAAAAAATAGCAAATCGTTTTATCGCTTAATCGTTTAATGAGGTGTATATAGTAAGGATGGAAACTAAATTCAAATCTGACGATTGTCACAATTCTGTAGAAAAAAACTACTGTCTTAGATAAAAGTTAGGGAAAATAAATTTTTTTTAGAATAAGAAGTGGTTGATTTCGATTTTCTTGGATGCCCTGGTAATCACGTTCACACATAATCAAATAAATTTAAAAAAAAATTGCATATCGCTTAATCGTTTAATGAGGTGTATATGGTAAGGATTGAAACCAAATTCAAATCTGACGATCGTCACAATTCTGTAGAAAAAAAATACTGTCTTAGATAAAAGTCAAGGAAAATACATTTTTTTTAGAATAAGAAGTGGTTGCTTTCGATTTTCTTGGATCCCCTGGTAATCACGTTTACACATAATCAAAAAAATTTAAAAAAAATAGCAAATCGTTTTATCGCTGTGGAATAAAACTACTGTCTCAGATATAAGTCAGGGAAAATAAATTTTTTTTAGAATAAGGAATGGTTGATTTCGATTTTCTTGGATCCCCTGGTAATCACGTTCACACATAATCAAATAAATTTAAAACAAAAATAGCAAATCGTTTTATCGCTTAATCGTTTAATGAGGTGTATATAATAAGGATTGAAGCCAAATTCAAATCTGACGATTG
This sequence comes from Drosophila insularis, assembly GCA_018903935.1. Lineage (NCBI taxonomy): Eukaryota > Metazoa > Arthropoda > Insecta > Diptera > Drosophilidae > Drosophila > Drosophila insularis. The sequence continues at coordinate 30,278 of JAEIFP010001560.1, read as the reverse complement.
TCACAATTCTGTAGAAAAAACTACTGTCTCAGATAAAAGTCAGGGAAAATAAATTTTTTTAGAATAAGAAGTGGTTGATTTCGATTTTCTTGGATCGCCTGGTAAACACGTTCACACATAATCAAATAAATTTAAAAAAAAAAATAGCAAATCGTTTTATCGCTGTGGAATAAAACTACTGTCTCAGATATAAGTCAGGGAAAATAAATTTTTTTTAGAATAAGGAATGGTTGATTTCGATTTTCTTGGATCTCCTGGTAAACACGTTCACACATAATCAAATAAATTTAAAAAATAATAGCAAATTATTTTATCGCTTAATCGTTTAATGAGGTGTATATAGTAAGGATGGAAACTAAATTCAAATCTGACGATTGTCACAATTCTGTAGAAAAAAACTACTGTCTTAGATAAAAGTTAGGGAAAATAAATTTTTTTTAGAATAAGAAGTGGTTGATTTCGATTTTCTTGGATGCCCTGGTAATCACGTTCACACATAATCAAATAAATTTAAAAAAAAATTGCATATCGCTTAATCGTTTAATGAGGTGTATATGGTAAGGATTGAAACCAAATTCAAATCTGACGATCGTCACAATTCTGTAGAAAAAAAATACTGTCTTAGATAAAAGTCAAGGAAAATAAATTTTTTTTAGAATAAGGAATGGTTGATTTCGATTTTCTTGGATGCCCTGGTAATCACGTTCACACATAATCAAATAAATTTAAAAAAAAATTGCATATCGCTTAATCGTTTAATGAGGTGTATATGGTAAGGATTGAAACCAAATTCAAATCTGACGATCGTCACAATTCTGTAGAAAAAAAATACTGTCTTAGATAAAAGTCAAGGAAAATAAATTTTTTTTAGAATAAGAAGTGGTTGCTTTCGATTTTCTTGGATCCCCTGGTAATCACGTTTACACATAATCAAAAAAATTTTAAAAAAATAGCAAATCGTTTTATCGCTTAATCGTTTAATGAGGTGTATATAGTAAGGATGGAAACTAAATTCAAATCTGACAATAGTCACAATTCGGTAGAAAAAAACTACTGTCTCAGATAAAAGTTAGGGAAAATAAATTTTTTTTAGAATAAGAAGTGGTTGATTTCGATTTTCATGGATCCCATGTTAAACAAGTTCACAAATAATCAAAAAGTGTTGGCAAAAAAAAAATTTAAAAAAATTGCAAATCGCTTAATTGTTTTATGAGGTGTATATGGTAAGGATTGAAACCAAATTCAAATCTGACGATTATCACAATTCGGTAGAAAAAAACTACTGTCTTAGATATAAGTCAGGGAAAATACATTTTCTTTGGAATAAGGAATGGTTGATTTCGATTTTCTTGGATCCCCTGGTAATCACGTTCACACATAATCAAATAAATTAAAAAAAAAATAGCAAATCGTTTTATCGCTTAACCGTTTAATGAGGTGTATATAGTAAGGATAGAAACTAAATTCAAATCTGACAATAGTCACAATTCGGTAGAAAAAAACTACTGTCTTAGATATAAGTCAGGGAAAATAAATTTTTTTTAGAATAAGGAATGGTTGATTTCGATTTTCTTGGATGCCCTGGTAATCACGTTCACACATAATCAAATAAATTTAAAAAAAAATAGCATATCGCTTAATCGTTTAATGAGGTGTATATGGTAAGGATTGAAACAAAATTCAAATCTGACGATTGTCACAATTCTGTAGAAAAAAACTACTGTCTTAGATAAAAGTCAAGGAAAATAAATTTTTTTTAGAATAAGAAGTGGTTGATTTCGATTTTCTTGGATCCCCTGGTAATCACGTTTACACATAATCAAAAAAATTTAAAAAAAATAGCAAATCGTTTTATCGCTGTGGAATAAAACTACTGTCTCAGATATAAGTCAGGGAAAATAAATTTTTTTTAGAATAAGGAATGGTTGATTTCGATTTTCTTGGATCCCCTGGTAATCACGTTCACACATAATCAAATAAATTTAAAACAAAAATAGCAAATCGTTTTATCGCTTAATCGTTTAATGAGGTGTATATAATAAGGATTGAAGCCAAATTCAAATCTGACGATTGTCACAATTCTGTAGAAAAAACTACTGTCTCAGATAAAAGTCAGGGAAAATAAATTTTTTTAGAATAAGAAGTGGTTGATTTCGATTTTCTTGGATCGCCTGGTAAACACGTTCACACATAATCAAATAAATTTAAAAAAAAAATAGCAAATCGTTTTATCGCTGTGGAATAAAACTACTGTCTCAGATATAAGTCAGGGAAAATAAATTTTTTTTAGAATAAGGAATGGTTGATTTCGATTTTCTTGGATCTCCTGGTAAACACGTTCACACATAATCAAATAAATTTAAAAAATAATAGCAAATTATTTTATCGCTTAATCGTTTAATGAGGTGTATATAGTAAGGATGGAAACTAAATTGAAATCTGACAATAGTCACAATTCGGTAGAAAAAACTACTGTCTTGGATATAAGTCAGGGAAAATAATTTTTTTTTAAAATAAGGAGTGGTTGATTTCGATTTTCTTAGATCCCCTATTAAACACGTTGACACATAATCATAAAGTGTTGTCAAAATAAAATTACAAAAAAAAAAAAAAATCGTTTAATCGGCTTGAAACAAGCTGTACATATGTATATTATGGGTTGTCCAAAACTGTTGTGCTGTTTTATTTATCTTTCTTAGTTTTAATAATTAACATCCCGTCAGTTAAGTGCGGGAACCGGAGGTATGGCATTCGGTACCTCTCCTGTAGCTCTTCCATGATAATGCACTGGCAAACAAACTGCTGTGCAGAAGCATGCAGACCAGACGTCTGAAAAGATGTCACACACCTGTCCTATCATTTAGACAGATTGGTGATTTCACCCGCATGTCATATTTAGCGTTAATGTATTTGCTTATTGTCCATTTAGGACAGATTGTAAATAAAAATAATTAAATAAATAAGTAAAAAAAAAGTTCTAATAATAATTTTAATGTTTTAGCGATTGTAAGTCAAGAATATGAAGATCTCGATTCCTCGACTATTTATCTTTAAATAGTCTTAAGATATCCGTATACAGAGAGATCTATTTGGTTGAAGTTCAGACAGTATCAGAAACTAAGAGACTGCTTCTGAAAAAACTTGTGAATATTTTTGATGAAGTTAAGAACTTTGACGTATCGTTCCAAGAGCAAGCGACCCTCTAGGGTTGAAACATAAATTTTACAACTTTGCCTTGTTAATTAATAAGCTGAAAAATGTGAATGAATTAATTCGAACGATAGTTAATTGGCTGATGTCAAAAGATTTAATTTTTGTCACAGCTAATGCGTCTGACTTGGTTCAGCGTCACCGGAAGAAGGACAAGCTCACTGCCAGTGTGGCCTTAGGTTGTGACCTAAAATATCGGTATGTGTACCGATATTTCCCACATACGGGTTTAATACTAACAATCGATGCTTAACAATACTGGCTTAATACTTACAATCGATACTTAAAAATACTAACAGCGATATATGCGTAGATATCTCAAATTAATCGAACAGAACAATAATTCTTAACATAAATAAATGTCATCTTACAAAGCTTAAATAGATTTATTTAACTCCATGTGATGGTTTTTGTTGGACAATAAGAAATCAACTGAACTCAACATAGATTCATTATTTCACCAGACGCTTGATATTGGTTCAGCCAAAAAAAGAAACGTTTTTCGAACTGACGGAAATTCTGGTGGGCGTACAAATAGAGCAATCATTTTAAAATTTGTTACACATGTTCTCAAAAGGTGTCCCCATTAAGTAGACTAGAATCATTGAAAAATATTAAAAATTGTTCGTTAAAAAATAATGAATAGAAAAAAACGGGAAAAAAATAAGATTTTTTTTCAACGATTTCAACGTAAAAAATTAAGATTTTTTTTCAACGATTTTTTTTTATCTTTTCTTTTTGATTCTAGTGTACTTTAGCACGACAGTGTCTAAATTAAAAAAAAATTTTTCATTTTTGGTTTTAGATTCTCTGAAAAATTCTTAAAATTTCCGTGAGCGGAATATGTCAGTATGTATGTACATATGTACATTATGTAGGTAGACAATTTGGTAAATATTATCTTAATTGCGGTATAAGTCCCATGGCCACAAAATAAAAAAAATACATGCGTGCAATTTTACACGGGGTAGAAGTGTCTCTCGAACAGCGGTCGGCACCAACACAATCACAAATGAGACTTTTACATTTGTGTATGTAGCAACAACTACACTAAGCAATCAGTGTAGAAAATGAAATTTGTTAAAAAACCAGAGAGGCGGGGCTAACTTCGGTTGTGCCGAAGTTTGTATACCCTTGCAACTTTACACATGCCAAGTTTCTTTAACTTTAATTGTAGGAAAAATTTACAACAAAAGTCACTGTTTTTCACCATTCGTTCCTATGGGAGCTACATATGTGATATAGTCACCCGATCTTAATAAAATTTAGCATAGTCATTAATAGGCATATTAAACTGATAAATATTCATTTTTATGCCAATTGCGTGAAAAGTAACGAAGATATTGATAAAAGTCACTGTTTTCGGCCGATCGTTCCTATGGGAGCAATAAGATATAGTCATCCGATCTTGATCAAATTTGGCACAAATTCGTTTACAAGTGTAATAAACTTACCAATATTAAAATTCACGACAGTAGCTCAGAAAATAACGAAGTTATTGAGAAAAGTCACTGTTCGTGACTCTGCCGTTTGTATGGGAACTCTCTCTCTAGCTTACGGTCTAGGAGGAGTTTGCGTTGATCTAGACGGACGGACGGACGGACATGGCTATATGAACTCGTCTCGTCGTGCTGATCAAGAATTTATATACTTTATATGGTCGGAGATGCTTCGTTCTATGCGTTGCAGTGTCTGACCAAAATTAATATATGTTGATGTACATATTTAAGTATAAGAACATGTAATCTATTAATGTAAGCTACAATGTTATTTAACATGTTGGAAAGAACAGAACGATCACTGTATCATAACAGCAGTTAGTTCTGTGTTAACCGTCAACCAATATTCACTGTTTGCTCTGAATAAACAAATGGTATATTATATTAATTAAACCAACATTGGTTATGGGCCCAGAACAAGCTCAAATATTGGTTAAAAAATCTGAAATTAAAAATTCGCGAGTGAATTTTGTTAACAGTCATCAGAAAAATGATGGGTTCATATCAAATCGAAAAACTTGGTGAAGACAATTACGATGTTTGGAGTATGTCAATGAAAAGCATACTAATTACACAGGATTTATGGAATGTTGTATGCGGAAAATACACATTAGAGGAAAAATCAACTGCATCGGAGGCTCAAAATTGGGAACAGGCAGACCAAAAGGCATTGGCAAGCCTAATACTCCACGTGAAACCAACACAGTTAATGTACATAAAGACATGTACAACTTCCTCGCAAGCGTGGCAGAAACTTCGAGAAGTTCATCTGCAAATTGGACCAATAAGAAAAGTTCAACTGTACCAAAAACTCTTACGTTTGGTCATGCAAGAGGGGGACAAGGTACCAGAATATGTCCGAGTATTTACGGAAACAATAGAAAAATTGACTGAGATAGGCATTGAAATTAACGATGATTTAAAGGTAATAATGATTCTGTCAAGCCTACCCAACTCTTGGGAAAATTTTGTAGTTGCTATCGAGACTAGAGATGAGTTACCATTATTTGAGGAAGGGACGCGTAAGCAAGAGAAGAGTGAGCAAGACAATGCAAAGCAAATGGTTTACACACACACTACGAAGTTTCCAAGAAAAAATGCCGTGGACAAGGAAAAAGCAAAAAGACAGTCAAAATTTAACGGAAAATGTTTTTACTGTGACATCCCAGGGCATCGTGCATCGGACTGCCAAAAAAAGCAGAGAGAGAGGAAACAAATTCAAAAGAGCGAGACACAAGATACAACGGCCTGTTTACTCTTGAACTACATGTCGACGCAGAAAAAGAATACATGGTGTATAGACAGTGGCGCGACGTCTCATATGTGTTGTGACAAAAAAATGTTTGTGTCGTACCAAGAAAAAAGGGCGACAATTAAATTAGCCAGTGACACATATATTGAGGCACCCGGTATAGGAATTGTTATGTTGCACACAAACAAAGGTAAATTAGAGATGAACAATGTTCTGTATGCCCCTTCTCTACAAATGAATTTTTTCTCGGTGAGTAAAGCAGCGAAATACGCTTTAACTACAATATTCAAAAATGGAAAAGCTATGGTACAAAATAGTTTTGGTAAAGTGGTTTTAGAAGCAACACAAGAAAATGATTTGTATGTATATATTGATGGTTCAGAAAAAGAAACTCTTAATATATTGGATAGTACGACGCATACAAATATTTGGCATAATAGATATGGACATCTTAACTTCAAAAACTTGCAGCAATTAAGTGACAAGGAACTAGTTCACGGTATGAAAATAAAAAATTGTTTCAATAAAAGTAATTGTGAAACATGCAATTTGGGAAAAATATGTGCACTCCCTTTCCCATTAAAAACGGAGCGATCTACAAAAAATGTTTTGGAACTAGTGCATACAGATGTCTGCGGACCGATGAACGTAACTTCATTAGCTGGTAATCGATATTTTGTAACATTTATCGATGACTATTCTCGAAAAATCCACATTTATTTCATCAAAGCTAAGAGCGAAGTTTTTGAAAAGTTTAAAAAATTCAAAAGTTACGTCGAATGTCAAACTGGTAAGAAAATCAAAGCATTGAGGAGCGACAACGGCACTGAGTATAAAAACGGGAGTTTTTCAGCATACCTTGAAGAAAATGGTATCAAGCGTGAATTAACCGTACCCTATACACCGCAACAAAATGGAGTTGCCGAGCGTGCCAACAGAACAATAGTCGAGATGGCTAAATGTCTATTGACTCATGCAAATTTAGAAGAATTTTTATGGGCTGAAGCTGTGAATACTGCAGTTTATTTGCGAAACCGATGTCCTACAAAAGCCTTAGATGGACATACACCTTTCGAATTTTGGAAATGTCGCTTACCGTCGGTGAAGCACCTAAAAGTTTTTGGATGTCGAGCGTTCGCTTTGGATAAAACAAATAAAAAGAAGTTCCACTCAAAAGGAAAAGAGTACATTTTTATTGGTTATTCCTCTGAAGCTAAAGCATATCGTCTTTATGATCAAGAGAAGCGTATAATTGTTGAGCGACGTGACGTGAAGTTTATAGAAAATGAATTCCAGAACAAAGAATTAAAAAATTTTGATCTTTCAGACAAAAACAACGATTTCGTGACAAGCATTATTCGTCTCGAGCCGCACGTCCCAATAGAAGAACCAAAGGAAGGTCTCCAGGAACCTATGTCGCCAAGGTCAGGTATTCCTCCAAACGACGATACGGACTTCGACGAAGAGGAGGAGGAAGATTTTGTCACTGCGAGTGATGACGAAATCACCAATCAACAACAGGATCTAGAACCGATCCAGAGAACCGAAGAAGAGACTCCACAAAGAGGGCCAGGAAGACCGAAAATTCTTCGTACTGGTTTAGCTGGTAGACCAAGGAAGCAATATAACATGCTTCACCAAATTCAACTTGAGGATGATACAGAGACACCTCAATCTGTATCGGATGCACTAAATGGACAACATGCCAAGTTCTGGCAGGAATCGATGAAACAAGAATACGATGCATTGTTGGAAAATAACACATGGCGTTTAGTAGATTTACCGCCTGGCCAAAAGGCGATTGGATCCAAATGGGTATTTCGCATCAAAAGAACTAAGCATGGTGACATAGAAAGATTCAAATCAAGACTGGTGGCTAAAGGCTATGGGCAGCAGCTAGGAATCAACTATCAAGAAACTTTTTCTCCGGTCATTCGCTACGAAACTATTAGAATGATGTTTGCTATAGCTGCGGAGAAAAATCTTTACATACACCAAGTTGATATATCCAATGCTTACCTCAACAGTAATCTAGAGGAGGATGTTTACATGAAGCAACCGGAAGGTTTTGTCAATGATTCATACCCGAAAAAGGTTCTCAAGCTACAAAAAGCACTGTACGGACTCAAGCAATCTGGAAGAGTTTGGAATAATACACTCGACGAAGTTCTACGTGGTATCGGATTCCACAAATGCAAACATGAGTCTTGCCTCTATGTTAAAAAAGACAAGAAAAGCTACATAGCCGTCTACGTCGATGACCTTATAATCATATGCCCTGACGAAACAGACATATCCAAAATTAAGAAGGAGATTGCAGTACATTTTAAAATGCACGATGGAGGCCGACTTAAATATTTCCTTGGACTGGAAATACAAAGAGAAAATAACGGAGATATTTCTTTGCATCAAAGGACGTATGTAAGAAAGCTACTTGATGTTCATGGTATGGCTAACTGTCGACCTGTTGGAACACCCTTAACCCCTGGTTTTACGGCTGATTGTAATGACGCGGGCTGCGTCACGGTAAATATAACAAATTATCAGTCACTAATTGGTATGCTTATGTATTTAGCAGTGTTGAGCCGACCTGATATTCTGCATGCAGTATGTAAACTTGCACAGCGCAATAACGACCCGCACGGACATCATGAAACTGCTGCTAAACATATTTTGCGCTACTTGGCGGGCACCATAGATCTTGGAGTCACATACCGAAAAACGGGTAAACCAGTAATTGGCTTTATTGACGCTGATTGGGCAAATGACAAAGCTAACAGGAAGTCCTACACTGGCTATGCTTTCTATCTGGGTGGAAGCGCATTCTCCTGGACTTCAGCGAAACAAAGTATTGTTGCTTTGAGCAGCACAGAGGCTGAATATGTAGCCTTATCAATTGCAGCCAAGGAAGCTGTATATCTTAAACGTCTGCTCATCGAAATAGGATATGCTGCCAGCGATCATCCTATCATCATTTACGGCGATAATATCAGTGCGCAACAAATTGCCCGAAATCCAATTCATCATAAGCGCACGAAGCACATCGAATATCATTTTGTACGAGAAAAAGTAGAAAATAATGAAATTGATTTAAAATATGTTTCAACTAACGAAAATGCTGCTGATATTTTAACAAAATGTTTGTCTAAAATTAAGCATCATGAATTTGTTTATCTTCTTGGAATAACTAAAATTGAATGAAACATATTTGTATAATGTAGCTTAAGAAGGAGTGTTGATGTACACATTTAAGTATAAGAACATGTAATCTATTAATGTAAGCTACAATGTTATTTAACATGTTGGAAAGAACAGAACGATCACTGTATCATAACAGCAGTTAGTTCTGTGTTAACCGTCAACCAATATTCACTGTTTGCTCTGAATAAACAAATGGTATATTATATTAATTAAACCAACAATATACCCTTTTTGCAAGGGTATAAAAATGAAGAAGGTAAATCGTTTCGGCGACTTCGGTATACCATGCACCAGGTCGAAAGTGTTTATTAAATTTGCATCATAGCATAAATTTGTTTGTAATTTTTATACCCTTGCAGAGATCCCAAATTTCAATCTGATCCGATAAATAGAACACAAGTTACAGTCAATATAAATTGCCTGCCTGCCATGGACTGCAAGGGTATATAAACTTCGGCACAGCCGAAGTTAGCTTCTTTGATATTTTTACAGACAGATTCAGGATATTTGATTAAAAAGTACAAAATGTTAGAATTTTTAAAAACCTTAATACTACCTACATCTAATAAATCTGACACACTAATATTTGAGATTTTTGTTGGTTATTTCGTTGACATCCAAGTCATCGAGGATTATTGGGTTCAATAAATTCGCTTTTGCCAAAGTTGTTGTTAGAATTAAATTTTCAAGGTCTGAAATGACCATTCTGTTTTTTGCTAGGATGGTTTCATAAAAGTGTTCGTGATTGACATTTTCTGTTTTACTTATTTGGTTTACGGAGTTTGTTATTGTATTCAGTTTTTCTTGCAATTTGCTGTTGATCTCGACTTGCTTATTTTCTGACTCTATCAATTGTTTCTGTTTAAACTTGATCTGTTCCCAGTCGTCAAAATCAGGAGTTCCAGGCACTTCTTTCAAGGCAGTACCTGAAATATTTAAGCTTTTAGCGCCTCTATGATGAACCGTCATCGTTTCTGTCAAAATATTTCTTTTAATATGATCTTCTTTAAAGAATTCAGTAGATTTCCTGGTCTCGTCTGCGTAAGTCCTGTACGAGGTAATGTTTGTCGTATATCCGAGGTAGCCGTACTCTTTCCAAACTGTCACGTCTCCCTCCAGTATCTGTATAAAGTCTGATTTGGTATAGTCCGTCATTTTCATGGTCATTGTCGCGTGTGTCCTCAGTATTATCAGTATGAGTATAAAGTTTGTTCTGTAATTTCGGATATTATACAATAATCTTTTTACTCTATTAGATAGAAAGTGTGCAAATCTAAGTTTAGAAAAAACTATTTTTAACGGTTTTATTTTAGATTCTCCTTATGGACCTCCCTCCCCTTTATGAGAAAGTGTGCAAATCTAAGTTTAGAATAAACTATTTTTAAGGGTTTTATTTTAGATTGCTTCGATTGGTTTTTTGTTCAAGACTGAATGAATTGACCTGTTATACTTTACCGTTGCTAGTAGTATAACATCGACAGTGTGGCTAGCCTGGGCTGTTATTTTTTTGCACCGTGCGATCCCAAGTAACGTGCTGTGGAATCTTTCCACTTGACCATTAGATGTACTGTGAACGGGTGGGGCATTGACAATTTGTATTTCAAACTCATTTAATAGGAGGGACCTTATTGTTTCAGAATTTATCGACCTTTCATTATCGCAATATATTGTCTTAACATTAGCAAAGTAATTGACTAACTGTAGAATGGCCCGTTTTACCTCAACTATGGCTCTTGATGCTATAGGTTGGACTATCGCAAATTTAGAAAATTTATCTATGCATGTCAGAAAAAATCTTTTATCTGTGGTCAAAACGTCGATGTGCGTAATCCGGTACTAGTGTGGTACCCAGCTTTTGTTTTTTTGGATGCCTGTCATATTTTGCGACAGAGCAGATCTTGCAATTATGTGCAATTTCTGTGGTCAATTTTCCCATGTTCGGGAAAAAAATAGTCTTGCAAAATTTGTTTCATGTTTTCCTGGGCTGCACGGTGCGCCCTGTTATGTTCGGTCACTACAATTTCTTTTTGTTCCGACTTGTCTGGTACATCTGTAACGATGTGTTTGCAATACCAGAATTTTGTTGCCGGATATGGCAGTTCGCAATGTATTGCGTTTACCACTTCAGAATTTATTACATCCTGTAGTGTCTATAAAAGTGAATCAGGGTTTAATGTGCGTATTATGTGCCTGGACTTACTCTGGAAGAGAACGAATGTTCTTACCGAAGGGAACTCTGCTTCCTCAATCCCGATTTGATTTCGAAAATAATTTAAGGATGGAAACTAAATTTAAATCTGACAATAGTCACAATTCTGTAGAAAAAAACTACTGCCTCAGATATAAGTCAGGGAAAATAAATTTTTATTAAAAGCAGAGTGGTTGATTTCGATTTTCTTGGATCCCCTGGTAAACACGTTCACACATAATCAAAAAAATTAAAAAAAAAATAGCAAATCGTATCGCTTAACCGTTTAATGAGGTGTATATAGTAAGGATAGAAACCAAATTCAAATCTGACAATAGTCACAATTCGGTAGAAAAAAACTACTGTATCAGATAAAAGTCAGGGAAAATAAATTTTTTTTAGAATAACAAGTGGTTGATTTCGATTTTCTTGGATCCCATGTTAAACAAGTTCGCAAATAATCAAAAAGCGTTGGCAAAAAAAAATTTTTAAAAATTGCAAATCGCTTAATCGTTTAATGAGGTGTATATGGTAAGGATTGAAACCAAATTCAAATCTGACGATTGTCACAATTCGGTAGAAAAAAACTACTGTCTTAGATACATAAAGTCAGGGAAAATAAATTTTTTTTAGAAGAGCGATGGTTGATTCCGATTTTCTTGGATTCCCTGGTAAACAAGTTCACACATAATCAAATCAATTTAAAAAAAAATAGCAAATCGTTTTATCGCTTAATCGTTTAATGAGGTGTATATGGTAAGGATTGAAACCAAATTCAAATCTGACGATTGTCACAATTCTGTAGAAAAAAACTACTGTCTTAGATAAAAGTTAGGGAAAATAAATTTTTATTAAAAGCAGAGTGGTTGATTTCGATTTTCTTGGAATATAACCAATTTTTCTAATACCCTCTGCAAGGGTATAAAAAGTAAATAAAAATGTATCAAAAAAATATATAAAGCATTATGAAAAACTTCGACCAAGATGGGAGTCGAACCCCGGCCGCCCGATCGCTAAGCGAGCACACTAACAACAGAGCCACGTCGAGACTTTGAGAAGTGCCGTCGAGTTCTGTAGTTAAGCACGCATCTCATTCTTGCATTGTCGCTAGGTCGTCGAAAACTCAAAAAGTCTGCGAGCGAGCGATTGAAATGCGATGTTGTACAACTTCACGTCTCACACACACTACGAAGCCTGAGCATGTACCGACGAGTGTACACATACATATGCAAAACGAGAACACAGCGACACAGACATGCGTTCATCGTTCTGCGATCTGTGGCAGACTGAATTATTTTCGATGAGTAGCGACACTGCTGCGAGCGGACGGTTTTCGCTCTCGCTGCGGCCGCTCTCTGGGGTTCTAGGCTGTTCGGCTTTTGCCGAAGTTCTCTGGGGTTCCAGGCTCAGGCTAGCGTTTGTAATCAAAAAATCTTGAGTTTGACGCATCTATGTATTCTATGGTTAGTGGTACTGCCTTATTCGGGTTCGATGCAACCTTCCGACCGTTTACACTGGGACAATTCGCTTTAAAATGGCCTTTGCCGCCGCACGCAAAACAGTTCCAAACTTTTTGCTTTTTCTTCCAATTGTCTCTCTGCATCGATTGCTTTTCCACCACTGTAAACGCTTTTGCGCTCTCGATCGGTTTTTCGCTCTCTCTTTTGCGTTATCCTTCTTCTCTCAGCTTTATGCATAACATGTCGAAACTCGGCAAACTGTCGCGCGTCTCTATGGCGACAACGAAATTGTCGAATTCGTCTGGAAGACTGGATAGCAAAATAATCGTTATAAGCTCGTCCAATATTTCAATTCCAACGCCAGCAAGTTTGTCCAAGATTTCCTTGAAATCCGACAAATAACTCGATATGCTTTGACCCTCCTGTATACGTTTACTTAGCAATTTCTTGAAAAGTGCTACTTTTCTAACGGGTCCTCTGGGTTGATGAGCTTCCTGAAGCTTCTTCCAAGCCTCATGTGCACTTTTACAGTGCTTCACATGTCCCAACTGTGATGTCTTGACGCTCAGGGTGATCATTGCCAATGCCTTCTAATCCAGCGTCGTCCACATTCCACAAATCCGCATGCACCAGCACACTTTTCATCTGGATGCACCACGAGTCATAATTACTGTCCTCGAGTTTATCAATCTGATATAACGCCGACATTATACTCGTTTATATATACTTTGTGAAAAAACCGTCTAGAACACAGCGCGAAAACTAATTTCTTCTAGAAATTACCACAGCAACCACATAGGCACGTTGCCTGGGCCCATAACCTATTGTTATAATAAAACAGAATGCGTGTGGTTGGTTGTGCAGAAATACCAATTTGGTCTCAAAAATATACTATAAAATACTATTTCATATTTTACAAAATACCACTATAAATACCATAACAAATAAATCGCCTGGAAATTCAAGTTATAATATGTAATATGTAAAAAATAATAATTGACTTATTACCTATATATAGAAAAAATAAGGTTTTTCCCATTGCAAAAAATGTTTGTTTTTTATTTCATTTTACAAAATTAATAATATTTCAGTCCAACAACGTAAGCGAATTTGTTCTCTATCGGGAAACGCATGCTTTTTGATAGAGGTAGCTAGAGTGTTGTCAAACTCTTTTAAAAACGATTGAATCTGAAAAAAGAATAGTTATTATTTACATATAATTTAAAAGCATATAAAGAACTCACCTTTGATTTTCCACAGAAGTATTTCATATTATCTTTATGTTTTTGTGTAGCCGCGTGCTGCTTAAGTGACGCCAGCCTACTCAAAATGTCCGTCTGGCACGCTTTGCAGTGCGCATCCATCTTATTTGCGCTCCTGCCCAGCCATTTTTATACCATACACCCATAGGGTGAAATGGTATATTAAAGTCGCCAAAATGTATGTAACAGGCAGAAGGAAGCTTTTCCGACCCCATAAAGTATATATATTCTTGATCAGCATCAACAGCCGAGACGATCTAGCCATGTCCGTCCGTCCGTCCGTCTGTATGAACACCTAGATCTCGGAGACTATAAGAGCTAGAGCCACCAAATTTGGTATGTAGACTCGTGTCATATGTACGCTTTTCGAGTTTGTTTCAAATGTTTGCCACGCCCCCTACCGCCCCCGCAAATGATATAAAACGGATTTTCTTAAACACTATAGCAACTAGAGACACAAAATTTGGTATGTATATTTGCTTAGTAAACGCGCACATTTTGTATTTATAAAAATTTTGCCACGCCCCCTACCGCCCCCGCAAATCAAATAAAACCGATTTTCTCAAAACCTATTTTAGCTAGAGACACCATAGTTGGTATAAATATTTGCTTAGTAATTGCGCACAGTTTTGATGTGTAAAGATTTTGCCACGCCCCCCTCCGCCCCCATAATTTGAAAAAACTCGATTATCTCCCGTAATTTTCTACCTTGTGCAATCAAATTTAGCACACTTAAATTTGATACTAATATCAAGCAAAATACCAAATTTGATCAAAATCGGAATAAAAATAGTCAAGTTATGCATATAAACGTTTTTCCATATGGCCGGAAGTGGCCGTTGGCTGGTGGGGGCGCTAGGGTGCTCGAATGCTTGAGTGAGCGAAATACTAAGATATGCTTCTAAAAAGCATGCAAACAGATTTTTTTAAAAATACGAAAATGCATTGGTTATTATAAATTTAAAATATTTGTTTTACTGGTGTATGGTATATCCAAGTTGGCGAGACGACTTACTTACTTCATTGATTTTCCGGCATAGTCTCCCACTTAGCTTTGCTCATTGTTCACTCATGTTTTCTATTTGTTTGTTTTATTAGATTATCACAAAATTAAGACTTGATTCGATTTGTTAAAGTGTGACCAAACCGAAAATACCATATAATACCATAAAATCTAAGATAAATGCTACTAAATACCTATATACCATTAAAATACTTTTGAGCAAAATCAGAGCTGATAAAATACCCAAAAGTATTTAAAATACCATGTTCGGTCACGCTGTTCGCGACTAACTTCTATTTGTCTCTCATCGAGTCATTGTTCTCTTTAACGCATCTCGTGAGACAGTATACAAAGTTACATATATATTCATATGTGTGTGTTAAGCATGCATTGAGTTGAGAGAGAATTATTTCAACATATACCTATGTTATGCTGCTCGCTATTATTGTTTTCTTTTATTTGTTTTATGCATTCTAAATTTAATTTGCTTTTGCCTCACATACAAACTACACTTACAAATGATTGTGAAATTTTGAATTAAATTAAATTAAAATTATTAAAAGATATAAGGGCTATCAATCATTCGGTGTCGCGATTAATTTTTTTTGAATAACCTTGTAAAAAAATTTTTAACTATTTTATTGCATCAGTCTGCATCACGATTAAATGCGGGGTAAAATCTAATTGTTCATATAGTTTACAGTAATCATTAAAAAAAAAAAAAAAAGTCAACAACAAAAACATGTAATACAATAGTTAATAATGAAGCGTAGATTTAAGTAAAGTAACAGGAGAATTTATATGCGGTGAATAGGAAGAAAATGCCCCTTGCGAATGAAATTGTTTTATTTTGAAGAATAAGTAAATAAGAAAAAATGTTTTTTTGAATAGAAGTTTAAGTCCCCACAACATGATTATATAAAATGATGAAATAGAATGTGCATTTGGGGTCCTTTAACATATCATAATTTTTGTCTTTTCTTATTGGCCATGGAGGGATGGTATAGATGCATAATGGCAGCCAACATCTAAGCCATACTACAGCTAGACATCATACATTGGGAGGAGTTCGCGTTAGATAGCTAGTTGTTTAACTTAGCGGTATTTTTTTGTCCTGCTATTTGAGACATTAAAAAGCCATACGTTTGTTCATTTTGTTGCAACAACAACCCATCCCACCCGGAAGAGCTACGGTTACAAATTAGGGTCCCCATTCGCTGTAAGATCGGAATATCACGGTGTCAGATTTTTTTTTAGAGAGCCAATACTACCCTGCTACAATACAATGTTGTAAGATATTGGGCCTTTCCTATGTTCGACAGGATTGTTGAAATCATTGGAATAGGGTACTTGTCATCTGTAGTATTTTGATTTAGTTTCCTAAAGTCAATTACTAGCCTCTTATTATGGAAGCCGTTTTCATCCGTCCCTATTTTGTCGACCACCCAGGTCGGATTATTATAGGGGGATTTTAAGTTGTTTAACTTCTGCGTTGACAAAGTCCGTAACGCCCATTGAGAATGGGTATAGTTTAGAGTATTCCGGTTCCCCATTTGTTCGTATAGTTGTTACAGTGTGTACATACATCTGCAAACGCTCCTACTCTTTCGTCCATCATCTTGTTGAAAGACTTAAGTACAGCAGCAGGGACGTCTGCATCGTCGATATAAATGAAATTTACTTGTGGACAACGAGTTAAATTAATGGACGCAGATCCATTTTTGGTAATTATGAGGTTTTTTAATAGATCGATAGTTGCTTTGACCTTTTTTAAGAGGTCAAAACCAATTATGCCCTCAAATTCTGGGATATTTATCACAAAGAAGTGTGCTTTAAGACCGAAAATATGTATTGGATATTTTTCCGTTACCTTTGAGGTCCCATGTTTGGATCTGACATTAAATGGTTTTTCTGCGGGGTTAATGAATTTAAGTACGGCTATTGGTCGAATATATGTAATTTTTTGAAGCCCCCGTATTGATAAGTAGTTTAATTGTTTTTCCTTTTACTGTTATTGTAATGAACGTTAGAAAAGAGTGTTCCCTAAAAAATTACAAGATTCTTTAACAACTGACAAGTCATCACTAGCTGCCAGGACGCTCGCCTCTGCCTTTGTATCATAGCCTTTTTCCGCAGGAGAATCTTGACAAGTGAAATGAACCTGCTGATTTCTTTTCGACCCGTTTCCAGATTTAATGGACTTGTTTCCCGAATATCTGGTTGGTTGCCTTGTAACGTGCAACGAACGTTGGCTAGTTGGTGTCTCTCAGCTAAGGTGTGCACGCTATAATGAATTCCGGCTACTGGCTCGTCGGCCACGAGTGTGGGTTGTTCTTGATTTCCTTAGGCTGAGGCCTACTACTTATTATTAAAATAAATGCGTGCTTGCGAAAGCCATATCTAAACCGGAGAATCCACAATTCCAGAAGAAAGAAAGAAAACAGAAAGTATTCTCCATTATCGTCAAAAAAACACACGAGATTCCTCAGATGGTCTAGAGGACTCCTATCTGCCCACCCTTCCTTGGCCTTGCATGTACCAAAAAAAATTGTTGCAAGACCCCTTTTGTGTGAAACCTTAAACTCTACCTACGGAGTAGCCTGCAGGAGATCAAACAACATCAGATTTTAACGAGACATTATAAAATAATTTATTAACACTAAAAATATTCTAAACATAATTCCATTGAGCCGCTAACTCTTCTCGAAGACAAAATATATTTTTTTTCCCAATCTATGTATATGCATATAATAAAATTTATCTTAATTATGGAAAAGCCTGCTTATAGAACTAGTAGAACTGACAAAAAAAATTTAATCCAAGGAAAAGGTTAGGAAATACATTATCCCAATAAGCGAGTTGTAAATTGTACTACTTAAAGCTAAAAGAAAATTGACAAAAAAAATTGACCTATGGCTGCGCAAAAAAAACTGGATCGTCAAGCGTAATTAATAAAATAAAATCCAACAAAATTCGGGGACTTAGGAGGTGTTTTTTTTCTTTTTTTTCTTAACTTTTCTTTTCAATTATGTCTCCATTAACCTTTATATAAGGGACAATTATGGCCGAAGAGGAATATGGTAGGGTGGTCTGTTTTTTTTTCCCCACCATTTCTTGTGGTTTTTTTATACCCTTGCAGAGGGTATTATAAAATTGGTCAGATGTTTGTAACGCACAGAAGGAGACGTTTCCGACCCCATAAAGTATATATATTCTTGATCAGCATGAGAAGCTAAGTCGATATAGCCATGTCCGTCTGTCCGTCTGACCGTCTGTCCGTCGGTGCGTACGCGTTTTACTCAGCCATCTTAAGAGCTATCGGGATGCAATTTTTTTTGGGAGCTTTTTTTTACCCGGGTGAGATAAAGTATGAAAATCTTTGGGATCGGACCACTATATCATATAGCTCTAGAAGAAACATTTTTGCAAAAATTGGAGTATCCCCATGAAATTTACCAATATGATAGTAATAGGTATAAAATCTCAGATCCCAAAATTTGAATCTGATCCGATAAATAGAACACAAGTTACAGTCAATATAAATCGGTTCAAACGCTGCCGGCAGCGCTGCTTTCTGCCTACTACTGCCATCATCAAATCAACAGAGCACACGCATACACACACAGACGCAACGCTACATGAACTGTATGTGTATGCGTGCCGTGCTTTGCTTAGAAAATGATGGAAGAAGAAAAGCTTGTGGTAAAAAGAGAAATAATATTTTGTTTGTGTATTGATGAATTGAGTTGCAGGGAAAGAAATTTCAAAAAGGAAAAATATTATTGCCAAGTATACTGCAAGGGTATATAAACTTCGTCATAGCCGAAGTTAGCTTCTTTGATATTTTTTCTTTTTTTTCTGTGGCCAATTTACGCCATGTTGAAACTAAATTTAAATATCGTAATAAGAAATAAGAATTTAATGAAAAATAAGTTGGTTTTAACTCACAGCTTTAATATTGGATCCATCGATGAAGCGCTTCCCGATCTGCTGGAAAAGCTAAAACATATGGTTCACCAAAAAAAAAAATCACAAAAAATCACAAATCAGAATTAGGTCAAGTTCATTACTCAGGTTCCACTACCCTAACACGATCCACAAATTTATTCCTGCTTATACCATTCTCTTAAAATTTTTTCGTTGCTTCTCTCTTTTCTTTTGACTTTGACTTTTTATACCATACACCCATAGGGTGAAATGGTATATTAAAGTCGCCAAAATGTATGTAACAGGCAGAAGGAAGCTTTTCCGACCCCATAAAGTATATATATTCTTGATCAGCATCGACAGCCGAGATGATCTAGCCATGTCCGTCTGTCCGTCCGTCCGTCCGTCCGTCCGCCCGTCTGTATGAACACCTAGATCTCGGAGACTATAAGAGCTAGAGCCACCAAATTTGGTATGTAGACTCGTGTAGTATGTAGAGTGAACAAGTTTATTTCAAATTTCTGCCACGCCCCCTACCGCCCCCGCAAATTATATAAAACCGATTTTCTCAAACACTAGAGCAACTAGAGACACAAAATGTGGTATGTATATTTGCCTAGTAAATGCGCACATTTTGTATTTATAATGAAGTAAGTAAGTCGTCTCGCCGACTTGGATATACCATACACCAGTAAAACAAATATTTTAAATTTATAATAACCAATGCATTTTGCCACGCCCCCTACCGCCCCCGCAAATTAAACAAAACCGATTTTCTCAAAAACTATAGCAACTAGAGACACAAAATTTGGTATGTATATTTGCTTAATAAATGCGCACACTTTGTATTTATAAAAATTTTGGCACGCCCCTTACCGCCACCGCAAATTATATAAAACCGATTTTCTTAAACACTATACCAACTAGAGACACAAAATTTGGTATATATATTTGCTTAGTAAATGCGCACATTTTGTGTTTATAAAAATTTTGCCACGCTCCCTACCGCCCCCGCAAATTACATAAAACCGATTTTCTTAAACACTATAGAAACTACAGACACAAAATTTGGTATGTATATTTGCTTGTAAATGCGCACATTTTGTATTTGTAAACATTTTGCCACGCCCCCTGCTGCCCCCGCAAATTAAATAAAACCGATTTACTCAAAAACTATTCTAGTTAGAGACACCATAGTTGGTATAAGTATTTGCTTAGTAAATGCGCACATTTTGTGTTTATAAAAATTTTGCCACGCCCCCTACCGCCCCCGCAAATTACATAAAACCGATTTTCTTAAACACTATAGAAACTACAGACACAAAATTTGGTATGTATATTTGCTTAGTAAATGCGCACATTTTGTGTTTATAAAAATTTTGCCACGCCCCCTACCGCCCCCGCAAATTACATAAAACCGATTTTCTTAAACACTATAGAAACTACAGACACAAAATTTGGTATGTATATTTGCTTAGTAAATGCGCACATTTTGTATTTGTAAAAATTTTGACACGTCCACTACCGCCCCCGCAAATTAAATAAAACCGATTTTCTCAAAAACTATTCTAGCTAGAGACACCATAGTTAATAGGTGTATTTGCTTGGTAATTGCGCACATTTTTTATGTGTAAAAATTTTGCCACGCCCCTTTCCGCCCCCTTAATTTGAAAAAACTCGATTATCTCCCGTAATTTTCTACCTTGTGCAATCAAAATTGGCACACTTAAATTTGATACTAATATCAAGCAAAATACCAAATTTGATCAAAATCGGAATAAAATGAAGTAAGTATGTAAGTCGTCTCGCCGACTTGGATATACCATACACCAGTAAAACAATTATTTTAAATTAATAATAACCAATGCATTTTCGTATTTAAAAATGAAGTAAGTAAGTCGTCTCGCCGACTTGGATATACCATACACCAGTAAAACAAATATTTTAAATTTATAATAACCAATACATTTTCGTATTTAAAAAAAACTGTTCACATGCTTTTCACAAGCATATCTTAGTATTTCGCTCACTCAAGCATACGAGCACCCTAGCGCCCCCACCAGCCAACGGCCAACTCCGGCCATATGGAAAAACGTTTATATGCATAACTTGGCTATTTTTAGTCCGATTTTGATCAAATTTGGTATTTTGCTGAACATTAGTATCAAATTTAAGTGTGCTAAATTTGATTGCACACGGTAGAAAATTACGGGAGATAATCGAGTTTTTTCAAATTACGGGGGCGGAGGGGGCGTGGCAAAATCTTTACACATCAAAAATGTGCGCAATTACTAAGCAAATATTTATACTAACTATGGTGTCTCTAGTTGAAATAGTTTTTGAGAAAATCGGTTTTATTTAATTTGCGGGGGCGGTAGGGGGCGTGGCAAAATTTTTACAAATACAAAATGTGCGCATTTACAAAGCAAATATACATACCAAATTTTGTGTCTCTAGTTGCTATAGTGTTTAAGAAAATCGGTTTTATATCATTTGCGGGGGCGGTAGGGGGCGTGGCAAACATTTGAAACAAACTCGATAAGCGTACATATGACACGAGTCTACATACCAAATTTGGTGGCTCTAGCTCTTATAGTCTCCGAGATCTAGGCGTTCATACAGACGGACGGACGGACGGACGGACGGACGGACGGACGGACGGACAGACGGACGGACGGACGGACGGACGGACGGACAGACGGACATGGCTAGATCGTCTCGGCTGTTGATGCTGATCAAGAATATATATACTTTATGGGGTCGGAAAAGCTTCCTTCTGCCTGTTACATACATTTTAGCGACTTTAATATACCATTTCACCCTATGGGTGTATGGTATAAAAACTGTTTGCATGCTTTTTACAAGCATATCTTAGTATTTCGCTCATTCAAGCATACGAGCACCCTAGCGCCCCCACCAGCCAACGGCTACTTCCGGCCATATGGAAAAACGTTTATATGCATAACTTGGCTATTTTTATTCCGATTTTGATCAAATTTGGTATTTTGCTTAATATTAGTATTAAATTTAAGTGTGCTAAATTTGATTGCACAAGGTAGAAAATTACGGGAGATAATCGAGTTTTTTCAAATTACGGGGGCGGAAAGAGGCGTGGCAAAATCTTTACATATCAAAAATGTGCGCAATTACTAAGCAAATACTTATACCAACTATGGTGTCTCTAACTAGAATAGTTTTTGAGTAAATCGGTTTTATTTAATTTGCGGGGGCAGCAGGGGGCGTGGCAAAATGTTTACAAATACAAAATGTGCGCATTTACAAAGCAAATATACATACCAAATTTTGTGTCTGTAGTTGCTATAGTGTTTAAGAAAATCGGTTTTATGTAATTTGCGGGGGCGGTAGGGGGCGTGGCAAAATTTTTATAAACACAAAATGTGCGCATTTACTAAGCAAATATACATACCAAATTTTGTGTTTGTAGTTGCTATAGTGTTTAAGAAAATCGGTTTTATGTAATTTGCGGGGGCGGTAGGGGGCGTGGCATAATTTTTATAAATACAAAATGTGCGCGTTTACTAAGCAAATATACATACCAAATTTTGTGTCTCTAGTTGCTATGGTGTTTAAGAAAATCTGTTTTATATCATTTGCGGGGGCGGTAGGGGGCGTGGCAAACATTTGAAACAAACTCGATAAGCGTACATATGACACGAGTCTACATACCAAATTTGGTGGCTCTAGCTCTTATAGTCTCCGAGATCTAGGTGTTCATACAGACGGACGGACGGACGGACGGACGGACGGATGGACGGACAGACGGACATCGCTAGATCGTCTCGGCTGTTGATGCTGATCAAGAATATATATACTTTATGGGGTCGGAAAAGCTTCCTTCTGCCTGTTACATACTTTTTGGCGACTTTAATATACCATTTCACCCTATGGGTGTATGGTATAAATAGTCAAGTTATGCATATAAACGTTTTTCCATATGGCCGGAAGTGGCCGTTGGCTGGTGGGGGCGCTAGGGTGCTCGTATGCTTGAGTGAGCGAAATACTAAGATATGCTTGTAAAAAGCATGCAAACAGATTTTTTTAAAAATACGAAAATGCATTGGTTATTATAAATTTAAAATATTTGTTTTACTGGTGTATGGTATATCCAAGTCGGCGAGACGACTTACTTACTTCATTTATTTCAATTTTGGGCACGTTTAGTTTCCGTTGGGCGCCAGTAATATAAATGTTTATTTATATTCGATTAATTTGTTTATTGAGAAATATAAATGTTAATTTATATTTGATTAATTTGTTTAATGCAAACCACAGTTTTGTGCGCTTGGAGTCGGAATTAGAACAAGCTTATATATATCAAACTACCCAAGAACCCTAAGCATTGGCCATGAAAATGCTGACACTGCGCCTCGTGCCGCTAGCAGCGGTCAACGTCTTGCGGGCCGGCTCATAGTACACAGACCCTGGGTTTTGTTTTTCATAAATACAAAACCATCGATGTATCGATAGTAACATTGATGTTCGTTTCAGCTCTAATACACACACAGACGCAACGCTACGTGGTTTGCTTAGGAAATGAAGGAAGAAGAAGAAAAAACTGCAGGTATAGCAGAATAAAAAAGGATAGAGTAATAATTTCAACGTTTGTTTAAACATGTAAAAATATTATCACCAAGGGTATACACTGGCGGTCATGAAAACCACACCACTCGCAACTCTGTCAAATAATTTGAAATTTATGGGAATCCCATGTTGGGTTTCCAATTAAATAAAGGGGGTTTCCCTCGTTGAAGTATTGTTGATTCACCCATAGGGTGAAATGGTATATTAAAGTCGCCAAAATGTATGTAACAGGCAGAAGGAAGCTTTTCCGACCCCATAAAGTATATACATATATATCATATTTATATGGCACCCGGTCGGATTTTGATGTAGTTTCTTTCATTAGATAGAAAAATGAAAATAAAAAATACAACTTCTTTCTTTTTTTGAAATTTTCCTTTTTTTCATATTTATTTAAGGATAAAGGGATTGTTGCATATATGCAACAGATAGGCTTGTGGTGGTAATAATTGAAGGATTTCATAGTGTTTTTCAAAGTTAATTTAAAATTATAAAAATAGTCTAAAAAGTCGAGTTACTTTAAAGTAAATGAAAATTTTTGAAACAATTATTTCTTTTGTTAAAGCAGAGTGCTACGCCACATTTTTCGCACATTGTCTGTGAAAAACCAGTGCAGTTTGGATATTTGCATCTTGTTCTGTTGTCAGTCCACGTTGGCCAATGCCCAATCTGATCTTGACGCACCATCTGATTCGGTACATGTTGAGTGGGACCTCTCTGCTTTTTTTTCTGCAATTCATTTTCAACAGAATAACTTCGCTTTCCAGTTCTAGTTTTTGTGTCTACTTTTCTCAAAACTTCAGCGATGTCTAGCCGAAACTCTGATGAGCTTAACCGTTTTTTTGTCGATGCATTTTCTTTATGCACTCGTTTATAGAACAACCAAGCGTTGCTGACTGTTAAGTCCAGCAGGTGATAAAAAACACGAACTTGCCAACGTCTGCTTCTTATCTAAATTTTATACCTTCCAATTATGCTATCTATGAGATCAACGCCACCCATATAGCTATTATATTGTGCTATTGCAAATGGACGGTCAATATGGATATAATCCTTTTGGACTTTGTTGTAACGTCGGGCTGTGTCTTTGGGACTTATTCCAGCGTAATTGGATGCCAAAGTAACAATTTTGTTATCCACCCATGAAGTTAGCGAAATGTCCACTCCACCGTAGTCGGCAACATGTTCCACTGATGTACCTCGCGCTTTTTTTTTAAGTTTATCTGGTCAATGGATTTATGATTTGGAATTCGGTTTTTTCTTATTGTTCCCAAAGCTAGAATTCCTCCTTCCGCCAAGTACTTCAAAAGGGGTAAGGAGTTAAAATAATTATCAAAGTATAATCGATAATTCCGATGCCTGGGCATATCTCTAGCCAATCTGACGACGCAGTTTGATGCCGCACCCAAATCTGGCTCGTTAGGCCGTACTTTATTTTCATTTCCACTATCTATTTCGAATTTGTAGCAGAAGCCTAAATTACCGCTAAGTACAAAAATCTTATAGCCCCATTTATGAGGCTTGTTGGGATTGTACCTTTTCATGTGGTTCTTAGCCTTTGTTGAACATATCTGTTCATCAACACACAAAATTGTTCCATAGGAACTTTTTTAACATTTTTGTTCAGTTCATCGATTATTGGCCTGATTTTGAATAGCCGATCGTGACAGGAGTGTGACAAAGGCAGGGCTTTATCATTGTTGTTAAAGTGAATGTGACGCCTAATCATCTCAAATGTTTTTTGCGACATAATGTTCTGTATCGCTGGTACTCCAATTATTGTTGACCAATATTGAGTAATCCTTGGAAAACGCGAAATTGACATGTATAATATTATTCCAACAAACTGTCGAATATCTAAGGACGTAAAATTGACATGTGCGTTAGGGTCTTTTTGGCGAATATAAAGATTTGTTTCGATTGTAATTTCATCAAACAGGTTTTTTGGAAAAAGATACCAAAAAAATTGTATTGGCTCTGATAGTTCCATTAGTTCCGGAGGCAACATAGTACTCCCAAGAAACTGCAGTTGATTTTCGTTCAAAATTAAACTGCGTTGTCTCCATAGCAAGTTTCTTTTCAGATCAGGGTTATTAGTGGAAACATTTGCCTCAGAATCATCCATGAGATTTGAGTTTGAAACGTCTAAGGCATTACACGGTGGATTTTGGTCATCGATGTCATCTTCATCCGTACTACTTGCATCTTTCTCATCTGGATAAAAATCGCTTTCCTCATCAGCAGAAAAGTCAAGTTCATCCTCGCTATCTAAACTGTTGAAATAATTTTCAACCTGTGAAGCTGTTAAACCTTTTCCTGACATATTTCCTGCGTAAGAAGTACTATTTGTATATATGTATACAGTCTCATAAAACACATACGACAAACACAAGACAATTTCTATGACACATAACAACATATAACCATATGTATAAACTCATATCAACATATAATATAACCACAAATACTCTATGTTGCATATATACAACAAAATAAACTGTAAAATTTAACTTCGAATAGATGTTTGATGTATATCTGCAACATACCGATTTTTCAAATCTACACACTATACACAACAAGAAACATCAAAACTGGATAGCACATGCATTTCGAATATATTTACCTTTGATTTTTTCAAGTTTTTCGTATAGAAATATCTATAATATTAATAAAATTTTGCAGCACAATATTTTTGGCGCACACAACTTGTGCTTCTCACAAAATTGGCGGGAAAGTGAACATATGTTTCACAAAACATCTAGAAGTGTGCCCGAACCAAATTATATATAAAATACGTATGTTTCAGATGTACAACAAATAGCCACATTCGATTTGTTCGATTTGCATTGCGAAAAAATACATTTTAAGCGGTATGTTGCAGATATGCAACACGGCCATATAAAGGGATATTCTTGATCAGCATCAACAGCCGAGACGATCTAGCCATGTCCGTCTGTCCGTCCGTCCGTCCGTTCTTCCTTCCGTCCGTCCGTCCGTCCTTCCGTCCGTCCGTCCGTCTGTATGAACACCTAGATCTCGGAGACTATAAGAGCTAGAGCCACCAAATTTGGTATGTAGACTCGTGTCATATGTACGCTTATCGAGTTTCTTTCAAATGTTTGCCACGCCCCCTACCGCCCCCGCAAATTATATAAAACCGATTTTCTCAAACACTATAGAAACTACAGATAAAAAATTTGGTATGTATATTTGCTTAGTAAGTGCGCACATTTTGTATTTGTAAAATTTTTGCCACGATTTTCCGATTTTCTCAAAAACTATTCTAGCTAAAGACACAAAATTTGGTATGAGTTTTTGCTTAGTAATTGCGCACATTTTTGATGTGTAAAAATTTTGCCACGCCCCTTTTCGCCCCCGTAATTTGAAAAAACTCGATTATCTCCCGTAATTTTCTACCTTGTGCAATCGAATTTAGCACAATTAAATTTGATACTAATGTTCAGCAAAATACCAAATTTGATCAAAATCGGACTAAAAATAGCCAAGTTATGCATATAAACGTTTTTCCATATGGCCGGAGTTGGCCGTTGGCTGGTGGGGGCGCTAGGGTGCTCGTATGCTTGAGTGAGCGAAATACTAAGATATGCTTGTAAAAAGCATGCAAACAGATTTTTTTAAAAATACGAAAATGCATTGGTTATTATAAATTTAAAATATTTGTTTTACTGGTGTATGGTATATCCAAGTCGGCGAGACGACTTACTTACTTCATTTTCATACCGCTTGGTCAACAGTTCCCAAGCGGCATTATAACTGTCAGCTGAACCTGACAATAAATGAGCTACCATGCTCCTCGCTTCGCCCTTTAATGCGGATTTTAAATAATTGAATTTAAGAGTAAGATTTAGATCCTCTCTATTTTCAATTAATTCTGCAAATAACTCTACAAATAGGTCCCATTCTCTTGGCTCTCCAGAGAATGTGGGTACCTGAATTTTTGGCAACACCGGTAATTCACTTTTCACGGTTACATTCTCAGTTTCAACATTTTCCTTGTTGCTCATTTTCATTTCTAGCATTGACAATGAATTTTGGACATCGAATTCTAAATCCTCCATAGTATTCTTATATTTTGCATCTTTTGTCAATACCTGGCACGCCTGTGCTTTCTCCCATAAATAATTAATTTTATTAATATATATTATCCATGTCCCATTGTTGACTTCAACTCTACTGCCTCCAAATATTCCTGAAGCTGTCGGACTCTTTCCATAAATATCTCCTGGCTAACCTTAGTGTTTTCATTACTGGAGGTCGCATTCCCGCGCGACTCTTCTTTGCTATCATCACCCATTTCTGACATATTCGCTTCTGCTTCAACTAACACCGACTTACTAGTGCCTGGTTTTTCTGACTCTCCTGTAGCTATTATTTTGGCAATTATCTTTAACACTTCTTCATGAATTTTATCTCTGAAATACTGATGATCGATCCCCTGCTGTAGCAATTTGTAATGATTAGGTATCCATTGATTCCTTATCTCTTTTACTTCCTCGATCACCTTGCTAGTTAAGTTTCTAGTTTCTAAAGCTTCTAACTGCTTTAACCTTGTATGCAACTCTAAATGCTTCCCTAACCATTTGTCAGCCTTACTAGAAAACATTTTTTCTTATGCGTATATTAGGATACCGAAATAAGTATATAATAATAATAAAAATAGGTTGATGTAATTAAAACTATTTTAATTTATATCTTATCTGATGATCCTGTTCGCTGCTGCTTGTCCGCCAATGGGTAGAGTTCGCCGTTTTTTTTTTTTTTTGCTGTGTCGTTGCTCAGCTGCTGTTGTCCAGGGCCTATGGGCTCAGGCGGTACCGGTGCCGGTCATCGCACCAGATTTCCTTATATTGACAGTGTATGTACGTTCTCCAGCGACCCAGGGCACTTTTTGGGGCACTCAATCAATCTCCTTGGCAGGACTTTGCTTGCCTCTTCTGTTACGTCTTGCGGGAATTACCACCGGGAGCTAGATGGTTTGAATGAGGGTGTGTGAGATGTGTGTGTATTTGGTTTTTCCCCGAGTAACTCAAACGTCTGTTCGATTCAGATGTTAAAACAGAAGTGTCTTTTTATTCATAATGTTTTTGGATTCTCTACCTTTTGTCTATCTTTGTGTGTCTGTTACAATCGAATTAATGCATGTGTGTATGTATGTTTTATGTATGTATGTTTTATGTATGTATGTTTTATGTATGTATGTTTTATGTATCATATGTATGTATGTTTTATGTATGTATGTTTTGTGTATGTATGTTTTGTGTATGTATGATCATCATATATAAATTATCAATCGTTCTGGGAACAGAAAGAGTCGATGCCACGTCTCCAATTTAGTGACCAGGGTGTTGGGTTGGTAACTCCTCCCTCCCCAAAATGAAGCAAATGCATTTAGAATGGGGCTGTCGGGGTGGATGCCGCTGATTTTCCTTGTGACTTGGGCTTGTTCATCGGACCGTCGTTGTCCACTTGTGATTCCAACGCAACACAAAAGGATTTAATGGTATGCTGAAAGCTTAATTTTTCTAGTTGTTTTTGTAGCATTTTATGTTACAAAAAAATTTTTTTTTTTCAAATGTTAAACAAATGCTGTATATTGTTTACAATGCGTTTGGGTACAATGAATGACATATGTAAAAAAAAGATTATACTAATTATTATTTTGTTGTTCGCCTTATTTTAGATTTATGGATTTTGCAAGCGTGTGGTGATAAATGTGTTACCATTATCTCGTAAGACTTTATGTTTAGAAAATCTTGGCGTTAACTTATTTCTACGGTTTTCTTTTCGAAATATGCTTTCATTAGTTGATAAGGGGGCTGCGGATTTCCGAGTTTCGTTAAGTTTATCAAGTTTGCTTTTAGTATTTTTATGTAAAATCTCTTTCACCTCTTGGTATAATTTTGATTGAAAAAAATTTAGTTTTTGTAAATATTCATGATTAGTGTCGTATTTAATTGTTTGTTCAAATATAGGTGTGCGTCCAGTAAAAAGTTCAAAATGTGTGTATTTTGTAGATGAATGTATAGCGTTATTGTACGTGAGAAGTGTTTCCGAAAGAGTTTCCTCGTGTTTGTTAATCTGCTTATTTTTCTTTTTTAATTCTGTGATTATTCTATAGGTTTCAGTCAGTGTCGAATGTAATCGTTCTACTGGAGAGTTGCTGGATGACTGTTGGAAGGAAGTTATATGACATTGGATGTCGTATTGATTACAGAAATCTTTAAATATACTGCCAGAAAATTCCGCACCTTGGTCATAAACTATTTTTTAGGGATTCCAAAAAGGCTGAAAAAATGTTTCATGGCGGTAACAACGTTTATGCAGGTCCTGTTGGGTATAGGGTAGGCACACGCAAATTTTGAAAACTTATCTATTAGTGTAAGATTATAGTTTTTGTTTATCGTGTATATGTCTATATGGACTATGTCCATTGGTTTGCAAGGAGTTTCTGGTACTTCAAGGTGGTTTTGCGGCTGTCTATCGTATTTAAGTGTGAGGCAAATTTCACAACCCTTTATTATTTGCGCTATTTTGCTTTTCATATGTGGAAAGTAGACTTTTCTTTTAAGGTGCATTAATGTTTCATCAATACCCCGGTGATTGTTATTATTGTGATAATCATTGATTATTTTTCTTGATCGGTCGTATTAGTG